>PVJC01012094.1:0-40276 GCA_004026665.1 Murina feae | reverse complement strand
AGGCCTGCAGAGGAGGACAGTTAAGGGGACCCAGGCCTGTAGGGGAGGGCAATTGGGAGGGACCCAGGCCTGCAGGGGAGGACAGTTGGGGGGGACTGTCCTGGCAGGGGGAGGGCAGTTAGGTGCAATCAGGCTGGCACAGGAGCAGTTAGGCATTGATCAGGCTGGCAGGGGAGTGGTTAGGGGCAATTGGCAGGCAAGAGGTCAGGAGCCAGCAGTCCTAGATTGTGAAAGGGATGTCTGACTGCCTGTTTAGGCCAGATCCCACTACGGTCAGTCAGACGTCCCTCAAGGGGTCCCAGATTGGAAAGGGTGCAGGTTGGGCTGAAGGACACCACCCCCACCCCCCACTCCCACTTTGTGCATGAATTTCGTGCAACAGGCCTCTAATTTTTATTATCAGAAAAAAAAGTTAAATTTTACAAATAAAGCTTAGGAATAAGCTTCTTAAATGTAGGAATCACTTCTATTTGCTTTTGAATTCTTCACAGTGCAATTAAATTGAATAAGTGTTTTATTATTGTAAAAGCCACTTGATTACAACACAGTATTTGCCATAAACAAAACAATTTTTAAAAATCTTACAAAGCTTATCAACAATCAAATAGTCATCTCTGCATTTCCCCTTTCATTACTTTATCATTTCCTTCCAAACAGCCTTAAAGTCATTTTAATAAAATAACTACTGATTTTTAGAATTAGAAGGGACCATTCCAACACCATCTGGAATTACCCAATTGAAACCCCAAATCCACCAACAGTGGGGAATTCATTAACTTTCAAGTCAGTTCATCCTGGCAACTTCAACCAAGTTAACAGCAAAATTGTTGGCCTATTTGTATTCTAAAACTTTTTTTTATAAAACATTTTTTATTCGTAGAGAATTAGAATGCTTGAAATGAACTTAAGTATTATTTTTAATAATTGTTTACTCTACCAAACCAGCTGAAGGATGCAAATGACTGCATGGAAGAATGCAATTTCACATGAAGCATTTACAAAGATGCAACTGGTCCCTTTGAAATGCATCACCTTTCTATGCCACTTGGTTTTTCCACTCCTGTCAGAGAAGATATATTCCTCCATCCCAAAGTCACAGAATCATTTCCAGTATTTAACTTTAAGCAAATAAGTAAAAATTCAGCTACAGGTATAAAAGGTAGCTGCTCTTGCAGTTCGTTTGGAATTCATTTTCTGAGGTAGCGAGTGGGAGCTGGGAGGGAGCATGCTCAGTTTGTGGTCAGTTAATCCAGTCTCCGTTTTCACCTCTCTGTGGGGCTCAGAACCTTTCATTTAGCTTCTTAGCTCAGCTGTTCTAATGGGTTGAGAGTCACTAGACTTCAGTCTTAGAATTTTAGAGCATGATTAACAAGAAAAGAGGATCTGGCTCACAGTATCTGAAGCTTCCCACCCTTATATACCCATTTTAACACACAGGAGGACTCTTAGTTACCTCCATTTGGGTACAATGGTAAAGCTGCCACAGAAGTCACTTGTGGTGGAGTTGATCTTAGAATAGCAAGTGGAAGTCTCTAAATTCTATGTTGGATGGAAAAGTTCTGTTTTCATTAGAACTCTCTTTCCACCTATTATCACTTTTTATTATTTTTTTTTGGTGTTGTTTGTTTTGCTATGCTACCATGTTTTCAGAAACATTTCTTGTTAATATTGTTGGATAAAAGTACAATGAATTTAACCCCCCCCCCCATCATCCTGTCTCCCAACCCTCTCAAAAACTTGTTTCATGGAAACTTTAGTGTAACAACTGCACAGACTGGGACAAGCAGTTCTAAGACATTAGAAGTGCAAATACCAAGTTTCCTCGAGGTTGCAAATACTGTAAATTAAAATACAGGGGTGAATACACATGTTAGAACATAGGTGCAGAGAACAGATGTATTTAAAATATTTCTTGGGTTCATGCACTTTCTTTTTACCTTGGAAGTCCTCATATTTTAGACTTTATCTTCTTGAAAAAATTAAGAATTTGTTCTAAGATCCCTAAGCCCTTCAGTACATTTCACAAACTAAGTGCTGCAACTCAGCTCTGGAGAATACTGATTGAGATGTCCTATGTGCACATGTACTTTCTCAAAAAAAAAAAAAAAAATGAAGGTGAAGAAAAAGTAAAAGGGTAAAAGCGAAACCCTAGTAGTATTGCTGGTCGGCTAAAACTGAACATAAAGTTGCAAAACCAAATGTCCTGCAGGTCAACTCAAAGTAAGTCTACCAGGGACTCAACCTCTTGGCCGAGTAGTTGACTTCCATATAACTCAGTTCCTCAAGGATTTGTTAAACAACTGTAGTATGTTTCCACACTGGCCTAGGCCCTGATGAATCACAGAGAAATCTGGTCCCCATGACTGTTTGGGGAGAAAATTGGTTTTTTTACATCCTGACTCAGGTTTTTATGTGTCAGCTGGATAATTTCTCTGATGAGTGAAAATATGATAGGGATTGTGTACAAAAATGTGGATTTATTTATAATGAACATTATACACTGGTATTTCTTGCTAAGATAGCACATCTGACTTGTCACCTCTAATCCAGAATTTTGTCCAGTTTTCCTCTTTTCTGAGAACAAGCTGTCGTAAAAGTGTTATAGCTTCTAAGGGAGAATGACACCTCACCCAGGTCCTAGATAATCAAAAACAAAAGCAGTTCCTATGTGTATCCCCTTGGATTCACAAACTCTAAAGAGCAAGCAGCTCAAGCTCAGGAAAGTGTTCTGTAGACCCAGGTATGTGATGGTGGATCTTCCATTGTGCAAGTGGGCACACTGCACTCATTTCCATGAATATAATATTTTCCAAGACATTCTTGGAATCAACTGAGACAGGCTTTTCCTGTAGCAGCAGTACAGATGGCCAGAGCCTGAGGATCCAGTCTAAGTCAGACCACCTGGAGAGCGAATGAATCTCTAGCACATGGTATGTATCCAGTAACTTGGGGTTGATTGAACTGAAGGGAAGAGAAGCTTCTATTTTGTTTGTACAAGAGAACATTCTGCCCTATCTGCCTGGCCTCAATGTACTCTGCTTCTTCCATAGCATCCTATTATAATTAAGGAGTAAAGCATCTTCTTGTACATGGCATGAGTGATGAGGAAATTTATTTAAATAGTAATTTTCTAAAGCATAAAAACATAATAAATTCAAATACATGCTTGGCTATATCCTATATTCTTTGTGCTAAAATAAAATAAGAATGATTTTCTTGCAAATTCGTTCCTTATGATTAGTTCCACAGGTACTAATCTGAGAAAAAGTAAAAGAAGTTTCAGTAGTAACCAAAACAATTTTGTTGGCATCAGATAATTGACGATCTGCCTGGCTCAGACATTATCCTAGGTCTTTTAGGGTTTTGTGTGTTTTTTTCACCTCATTTCCCCAAGATTTCTATAAGGTACGTGTCATTACTCCTCTTACAGAGATCACATAGGAGCTAAGATTAAGCAGTAACTCTCCGAGGACAGGGATGAAAAAAATAAATTAGGCTCTTGAGAACATTTGCAATCATTTATCCTTGTTTGCTGTGTGTTCTTCTGATACCAATGTCACAGGCAAAGTACCAAGGATCCAACATGGAGGATGAGACCGCAGGGTGGAGTCACAGCAAAGGTGCCAATTAGTGATGGCAGATAGAGATCAGACAAGATGGACAAGCGCTCCTCCCTGAGAACGGGTGAGGAGCACTCTTCTGAACGTCTCTTTTTAGATGCGATGTGGAAAATAAAACAAGGAGCTGGGTGTGACAATTTTGATAAAAAACGATAAAATTAAACAAACCTTGAAAGCAAAAGGGATGTTAACATTTCTCAAGACAAAGGATTTTGCCCTTGGCAGTTCTTCAGAGATTTGGTGGCATCTGTGTAGGTGGACTGACATCCTGATTTTTCTCCAGTGATCATGAGTGACAGGAGATGCACCTCTGCTCTGTATTTCTGACAAATGACACCAATAGAATGCTTCACACCCAGAGGTGCTAAAGTAAGGTTGATCAACTCTTCCCTACTTCATGAACCACAAACACTGCCTCAAGAATAATCCAGTCATCAACGGCCTACAACCTGCTCATTGCCATGGCACAGAATGACATCAGAATCACAAGGACTAAACATGCAAGCTGATCCACACCCCCAGCTTCTGAGTCAGTAGGTCTGGGATGAGACCCCATAATTTGCATTTTTAACAAGTTTCCAGATGATGTTGATACTGCTACCCTAGGGACACACTTTAAGAACTACTTTTCATAGGCCTATACAATTTAAATCTATTCAGGACATCCAACGTCACCAATTAATAAAGAGAAGAAGGGAGGCAGAGGGAAGTCATGAAGTAAAGGCAGAGAAATCTTTCAATCAGGCTCTTTTGGAAGAGTCTTGAAACATTAATCGCTTAAATAAAGTGATGGTGATGACAACATTTTGGATGAGCCAATGGTTGGCTGTATTTTCCACTGACATACTATTTGCCAATAATTGTTAAATGAAAGCCTTTTATAGACATTCGGAGAATTATTGAGTTATTAATTTAAATATTTACCTTCCATTACTTAATATCGTTGACTATCTGCAGCCCTTGGATCACACAGTCTTGGCTCTTCATTAGGAAGAAGTCTGGAAGGCTCC
Source organism: Murina feae (assembly GCA_004026665.1). Classification (NCBI taxonomy): domain Eukaryota; kingdom Metazoa; phylum Chordata; class Mammalia; order Chiroptera; family Vespertilionidae; genus Murina; species Murina feae. Next base: position 35,646 of record PVJC01012094.1, on the reverse strand, counting down.
TTAGAAAAAGTCTACCTGTGATTCCATCCCTGGGCTAAGTGCCTACCATTATTTCAAAGTGTCATTCTCACCCAGGTGCTACAAATTTCTGTGCCATCTGAGCTCCTCCTCTCCACCCACTGTCTTTTCATTTCTGTCTCTTTATTCCATAGATCATACATTAAGGAAGCATTACTGAACAATCATGGGAACCTTCAGCCATTTCCTTGGCGGTGCTTCCCATACTCTCTTTCCAATGGCTTCATTTGCTCCTCTATTTCATTTATGAAATGTTATGATTAAAATTCCAAGAGAAAGATTACTTTAGCATTCCCAGTTTTTCATGAATTCCTCTGATATTGTTTTGGCAATGCACTTGTTCAAGTAGAACTTCTAGGCAGTAGACACTGCTACACTTCTTGTCGAAAACTGAATTCTTTATCATTTAGTAATGTCCGTATGAGGTGTTGAAATAAGTGAAAACCAAATTAATCACACTGTATGTTCCTACATGGGATTTTTAAAAAATAGGGCTCAATATATCTTCCAAGGATCACAGAGTTTCATGATACTGAAAAATGAGTTAAGAAAGCTTAAAATTTTAAAATCTTGTCTCTATTGCAGATTATAATAATAAAAAGTAAGATGCAAGCAATGAAATCAGAGTGAATGTTTGACTGAAACTGGTCATCATGTAATATTTGGGTGAAATAATAGGAGACGGCATCTGTCCTACTAGACACAGGGTCTAGGATTAAAACAACAACGATGACAACAACAACAACAAAACAGGACACAATAGAGGGAAAAAATGCTGCAAGTTAATTAGCCAGCAGGATGCTTTTCATTTTGAGGGCAGACTGTGGGGCCCTAAGAAGCTATGGGTCTCCAGAATGATCGCTTTTAATGGGGCCCAACAATTAGAATCCTGAGCTGTCTTTGTACCCTGTTACACAACCTCAAGCCTTTCAAATAGATCTGTCACTAATGACTGAAGGCTGCATGCAATTTACCTCACTCTACAGCCATCTGCTGAGTGTTCTTACTTCTGACTCCAGTTGAAAGGGACACGTAACGAGTTCCTTGAGCGGATCCCCTCTCTTTAAAAATCCTTTAGACTCTAATGTTTAGAGAAATGCTTCTGATCCACAGAAACCAGATTGTGTTCCCCAACAGATGCTGCGTGCTTGGCTCTTCAGGGTTCAGTGGCACCAAATGCTCTACGAGAGTCTATACTTCAGGGGACAGGAATACAGGCAGGCGGGCTCAAGGATAAAATGGTACACATTTCATTCATTCTGGGATTTCTAAAATCTCATTTGGCTCCTCTCTCTGGAATAGCAATGCACAAAGACACTCACCAAACCTCCTGCAATCAGGGGGAAGGAAAATTAAAGGATTGAAGAAATCAGCAAGCCCTGCCTTACAGCAAGTCAAAAAATAAAATAATCATAGGCTCCTAAACTACATCTTTTCAGATAAACTTTCCAGCAAGAAGTGAAATAAATAAAAGCTGCCTCCTGTGTCTTTTCCCTGGTGAAGTAGAAATTGAGACATAGGCTGAGATAAAGTTGTCCCTTCCGTCTAACCTCCTTCATGCTTTCAAGGGCAGAGTTGAAGTAGTATCACAATTTTCAGTGAAAACTGATTTTTACTCCATTATTTCCAAGTGTGATACTGTTTTACACGCTATTATTGGCAACAGAGGAAACTTGGAAATTTAAGAGATGAGATTTTCTTTTCCAGTTATATCATTTGACAAAAATGTATGTTATATGTTTTTAATTTTAAAAAATGACCTTTTCATTTACTCCAGGTCCTTAACAGTCACTTCATTAATGTGTATCAGGTACCTGCTATCTACTAGATTTAGGGAAAGGAAAACAGTTCAGAGTTGGCATTCAATTTTTTGGCAGTTCTGTAGCCTCTTGAGGAAATTACTGTATCCATTTTTGTAAGACTAAAGGCAAATGTGGCAATAGTAAAAATGAATAATTTCTAAAAAATAAGAATATTTCCCATCATATTTTAGCACATCAGGAAAAGGTGAAAGTCAGTTCTTAGGTCTCTAGCAGGATAAAGACAAAACAATATAAAGCACAGATAGGCTAATATAAGGCTCAGGTACATAAGGCACAGCTTGTCTCTCCCATGGCCTGGGAATAGCATGACTTGGATTTCAATGGTTACCTTGACTTTAATGTGCTTAAAGCAGAACTCAACATGTTTTCACCAAAACCATCTTAGCTTCTCTATTTTCATTAGTGTGACCACATTTCATTAGTGATCTGCTCTTGATACCTCTGTCCAAGTTGACTCCTTTTCTCATGTCTTCTCCATATAAGTTCTCCCCTAAATCATGCTAAATCAAAATGTATTTTATCATTGTCTATTTCTTCTGTCCACCGATAGCAACACTATGGGATGTTCAGTACTTTCTACCTGGGCACCTTAGTAGCCTAACATGATTTCTTCACGCCATTCTCTCTCGTCTACACTGTGTATTGTGCAGATGCCAGCTATTCTCATAGGTATGCTGCTTTCATTCTATTTACCTCCTGAACCAAATCCTCCAGTGGCTTCTTCCAAATTGCTGTGTTTTGCCCAAACTTTCTAATGGTCAGTGGACATCTGAAACAGTACTGGAAACTGTGAAAAAGATGAAGTTTTTTTCTGGGTTTCACTACTCACCTGTTTCTCCCCTTCTCAGCAGTGAGAAATTGACGACAGTGGTACCACCTACCTGAATGAGACAGAGTGGCCAACCATTCTGTTCTCCATGCCTACACTTAGGTGGGGAATACAAAGAAGTCTAACCAGAGTCCCTGCCCTGACTTCAAAGACCTTACAACAAGATCATTAAGAGATGGAGAGAAGAACATTCTACAAAAGGCATATAAATTGGAGGATGAGGGTTTCAGACATAAGCAACTGTGGTGCATACTGAGCACAGAAGTAGAAATAGTCACTTCCCTTCAAGTCCAGAGTAATAAACAAGAGGGAACTGGGAACATAACATTCATGATGAGAAGAAGCTGGAGATAGAGACAGTGGTCAGTTTACTTGAAATCCTTCCTAGCACTATGTCTCTTTTGGTTTATTTTGTGTGTGTCTCTTCAGAGGCAAGGGGAGTGGAGTATTATTGGGAGTGTACCTGAAATAGCTTCCATATCTCAGAGAATAGATTTGTACCGCCATGAATAAAAGACACCTCTAGTTAGGCTATACCTTGGAAAATGTAAGATTTAGTTAAAGGCATGGAAGACTAACAAGACAGTGACCTACAAGAAGGGCAATCTGGGAGAAAATGCTCTTGCCCATCTGCCCAAAACACACACACACACACACACATACACACACACTTTCATATATAGTTATAGGCTCCCTCAGGTCATGCTAACTCAGTGTCATCCAGACATGAATAGAATGTGTACCATGTGAGAGGCAGGGGACTGTGGGAAGACTCCAGGACAGCCTAAGACTCAAATTGCCTAACACCAACTCCCATGGCATGGTTCAAAGCCTTCTCTCAAAGTAGTCATTTTGCACTTTGGTGTAAATGAGTTTTAAAGCCCAGGTTGTTTCCTAACACCAAACTGGTTTAGAGAAATCCTGATTGAGAATGGGAGTATTTGGGGAGCTTTTAGTTCAGCCCATCTGTTGATAGGTTATTCCAACTAGCTGTTATCTTCTTCAGTCCTCACAACTTCTAATCTCCTGACTCAGCACTTCAAAATAGTTTAGGGCCTCAAGCCAATTTTGCCTGTTCCTTCTCCCTAATCCATGCATTTTTTTTTTTTCTTCTTGTCACGTCTCTGCCTCTGCTCCTCAGGTAAGGAAGAGGGAGCAACTGGGCTTATCCTACAGAGGACCAGAGCACCAAAGCAGTCCCTTCCTAATCATAGCAGAACAAGGAGGGAGGTCAGGTCAAGGTGATTCAGGGACACAGGGCCCTCAGGGCACAGCAGTCTCAGCCAGGACCTGATCAGAAGGACATGAGAACTTTTGGTTTTTAGCATGTATCAATGATGTGCAAAGAATGAACACCCCGCCCAACCACCCCGCTCAGAGGTTCAGCTTTGACCTATGAACCAGGAGGTCACAGTTTGATTCCCTGTCAGGGCACATGCCTGGGTTGCAGGCTTGATTCCCAGTAAGAAGTGTGCAGGAGGCAGCCAATGATTGATTCTCTCTCAGCATTGATGTTTCTATCTCTAGTTCCTTTTCCCTTCCTCTCTGAAATCAACAAAAATATATTTAAAATAAAAGAGAATAAACACCTAAACATTGATATTATTAAAAGACAGTAGAGAACAAATAGAGAAAGCAAAGCCAACATTTGGGTTGGCTCTATCAAGGCAATGTCAATTATGATAAGTTTTTAGATCTATTTATGTACATATATACTGTACATACTAGAGGCCTGGTGCATGGAATTCCTGCACTTGGGGGGAGCAGGTACCTCAGCCCGGCTTGTACCCTCTCGAAGTCTGGGACCCCTTGGTGGACATCCCTCTCGCAGTACAGGACCCCTTATTCCTTAACATCTACCTGCTCTCTGCTCCTTAGTGCTGCTGTGGAGGCAGGAGAAGCTCCTGCCACTGCCGCTGTGCTCATCATCCATGAGCCCGGCTTCTGGCTGAGCGGCACTCTCCCCTGTGGGAATGCACTGACCACCAGGGGGCAGCTCCTGTGTTGAGTGTCTTCCCCCTAGTGGTCAGTGTATGTCATAGCAACTGGTCATTCTGCCAGTAGTTCAGCCATTAGGTCGATTTGCATATTAGCCTTTTATTACATAGGATATGTGTGTGTGTGTGTGTGTTTGTATATATATATATATATATATATATTTCATCATGTCATCTATACACATATACACATATTATGTAACTACTAGTATTCAGCGCCTAGTATGGGTGGAAAAAAAGATAAAGCAGTTACTACTTTAAAGGCGCTCATTCTGTGTGTGTAGGGATTAAGTACAAGGCAGTTGTGTGCTAAAGCCCACTCATACCTGCTCTCACATGCTCACAACCTGCTCACCAGGGCCGATTGTGTACATTTCTCCAATCCTTGTTTGGTGACATTATTTCGATAGTGCCAATTGACCATTATGAGAGTATTTATATAAATCAGGATTTTTCCCCCAGAAAGCCGGTTACCAGCACACAACTGATTATACCTATCATTAATGTGGTAAATTAATTCTGTTGTGAATTTTATTTGATTACAGGTGTTTAATTCTTTTCATAATTATACAGTTACCATAAGCTACTCATATAGCACTATTATTTGTCTTAAAGAGTGAGGTGAAAGACTATCTTATAGAATAGAAACTAAACTCCTTATTTTAGTATTCAGGGCTCTTAGTAGACTGAACCGAGTGTATCTCACTCTTGTTAGAACATGAAGGCCAGTTAGAAGTCTTCCACACCCCAGACAAGCCAGGCATTTCTCCATCCCTGCATTCCCTCTTAGACTGACACCTCCTCTCATTTGACAGAGTAATGCCTTCACCTTCCCTTCTAATCCAACCCATTCTTCAAGTCAACCAGAAAATCTAGCTCCTTCAGAAAGTGCTCTAAGTATTTTATGTCTATTAATTTATTTAATCCTTATAGCAACTATTCCAAACTATCAGCTCTCTATTAGAGATAAGAAACTAAAACAGAAAGGTTAAGTAACTTGCTTATGATCATGTGGCTCTTAGAGGTAAAACAGAGATTTGAACCCATGCACCCTGACCCTAGGGTCCATAAACTTAACCACAGTGCAATACTGCCTTACTGAGAGTCAGGGTTCAGAGTGCACATCTAAAGACCACAATAATGGACTACTTTTCTGACTTTACAACTGCGTTCTTGATCACTCATTTGACACATGCTACTTAATGGCAGCTCCAGGTATATTGCCTTGTGTTCTAATTGTTTCTGCAACCTTACTTTGTCACTTTGAAGACTGGGACTTCATGTTCTGCTTTCTCCATATGTATCCTCCATATACTGGGTATGCAATGAGGATTTATTCAATGATTCAGATGACTTCCTTAAATTCCTTCTCATCTTTTTGGATCACCTCCCTAAGCTTATCAGAATGTTGGAAACATATTGGATAGACCTTTATGCCTCCTTGGCTGATCTTAAAGAAGATAATATTTAAAGACTAGAGGCCCAGTGCATGAAATCTTGCAGCCGGCCTCACACTCTGGTCGAAATCCTGATCAAATTTCTGGATGAACTCCTGGTCAAGGGGACAATTTGCCTATTAGCTTTTTATTATATAGGATGAATTTTCTGGAACCAAAACCAAATAATAATTAGAAAAAATACATAAAATGTGTAATGGCAACATTATTCTAACTCTGAGTGTGCTCCCACTCATTTGCATGAAGTCCCTTGGTTCGACTTCTCCTTTCCTTTGAACAATGACAAATAAATTGGATTCAGTTTGTTCAGTTTACTTGATTCATTTTTCCCTGAATTACAGGGACTGGGAACCTGACTGAGATTTCCTGGCAACCTACCAGGACCTGTCCCTTAAGTTTGTTTTCCCCTTGGAAATTATGTCTTATATGAATTGGATATAGATTTACCATTTATTTCAATACCATAGAAAAGGTGGGCATAGCCCCTTCTTATTAAACAGATGCCATCCTAAGAACTCTTCCCAGTAGGACTCAATACAGGAATTTTCAGGGAGTTGAAATAACAGGTCTAAACAGGTAGCTCTGTAGATAATTTCCAAATTCAATTATATTCTTTGCTGAAGTAAATACACACACTCCAAGAGGTAGTTTCAGCTGTGGGCATCAAATGAAACCTAAAGTACAGTGAGCATTACTGATTTCCTTTCTGAACTTGAACTCGGGAACATTTCTGGTCATTTTAAGGCCTAACAACAACTTGGACAGTCCAACCTTCGGCTCTCAATCACCTTCCCCTTTGCCTGTACTCAGCCACTTCCATGTAGGCTCTACTCTACTCTCATCTTCTTTTTATATAATCTCCTTCCATGTCATGTCATAGCTGGTGGTTGATGATTGCTACACTGAGAACCACTGCACATTATAGTGCCATCTGAGTTTAGGATACAGCTATCTTAAAGTTTGAGAAGTATTTTTTTTGTTGTTGTTTATTTCTTTTTCATTAATGGCATCCAAAAAAAAAATACCTAAAAACCAGCAGCCATGTCCTCATAGTATAGGTGTTTCCTACATAATAATTTTTATGGTATTATATTGGTGTCCTAAAACACTGAATGCAGCATGGGCCGTAAAGCGATAATTGAACGCAGTTCGCTTTTTGCAAAAGGCCTTGGCCTGCAGAGACCACTCCTGCTGAGAGTCACCTAAAAGGGCCCCCAGGATGCAAAAAGGCCCCCCACACAGAAGAAGCCCCCTGGGCAAATGCCTTCTTGCCTAAGGGCCAATCTCAGTCTGGCAGCTCATAAACACCATTAGCAAAGCCTACTGCTGAGTTATTATGCAGCAGAAGGATGCTTCAAACCGCTGGTTGGTATTGATGTTTTATTTCTCATTTGCCTGGGTCAAAGTGGCAACATTTAACTTGAAAAGATCAGGCAATTTCAACTTCTCAATTGTTCCAGGGAATGAGAGTTCTATGCAGATTTATTATATGTTGTGACTTTTCAAATCTCTAAGGTAGTCTATTCATAGACTTTGTCATTGGTAAAGATAACTCAGCAAGCCAAGCAAAAAGGAACAGAGTTAACTGTTTTAGAATCCTTTCCAAGATTTGAACCAAGAATCAAACATTTTATTCACTAAACTACACAGGGAGTTAAATTGCGTATTGTGAGAGGCCAAAGAACAAAAGTAAATATTTTTGTGTGGAGACAATATAGTAATAATTCCTACTGTTCAGCCCTACTTTTTGGATTTGATTTTCTCTTTATCCTTTCTTCCCCTACCACCATTCAACCTCACCTACTGTCAAAAGTCATTAAAAGTTGAGATTTTGAAATGACAACTGACATACATAGGTGGCAAAACTGGGCCAACAGTTTTGTAAATAAATATATATCTATTTAAGGTATATGTACACATATATTTAATGTTTTATAACTGCATTATGCTTGTTTCATAACTTCATTATGATTATGCTCTTGAAACAAGACTATATTCCAATGATTTACTTGTTAATATGTCCTCTATCATTTGATTTCAGATATTAATGTGTGAACATCTAAACAGAGCATTTAAGATATGAGTTTCAGCCTGTTTTATTTCTGAGGAGAAAAAGTTTCCGAGAAAAATGACTCAATAATTCTAAATTGTCGCATTCATTAGGGCTCATTGGTGTTGATGACGCTGAACCACTCCTGCAGAACCACAGTGGGGGCCTTATTCTTTAAGGGGTCGAGTGCGATGAACTCTCGGTGGTAGTTGCTTGACCCTCTGATTCATGCCATCTTGCAGCCGGCTTTCCAGAATGAGAGCACCCCTGATGGCTTTGTTCTTCCCTTGTGCAGACCTTGAAAAGCTGAGGAAACTTCGTAGAGGGATAGGTCCCAGTAAGATGACCAGACTTGTTGCTAGAATGAATATTTAACTTGACTGGCTTTCTGCTTCCATAATCATCAATCCTCCCCTGGAATTGTATTCACATTTTATGAACTCTCTGTCTCCTCGGCTCCTTTGATCTGTAGACATTGTCTTCCACTTGGGCATTTGCCTGCCTCCCAACTCATCAGCCCCTGAGTCCATCTAAATAATGTGCTACATAAGAACTTAGTGTTTCCCAAATAACAAAAGATAGATCTGAATGCTTCAGTGCACCATGAAAAGGCTGTTGAAGCCATCAATCTTGCTGGCTCTTGTGGAGGTCAAGAGACGGCAGGGCCAGCTGGCCAATCAATTAACCACGAGTTTCAGTTTGGAACTTAAGGAAAGTCATCCTGTGTTATGCTTACCATTAACATAACTGTCAATATTTACAGCAGGTCATATATAAAGACTGAAGGAAATGAGGGGAGTTGCTATCGAGAGCAGGAAATGCTAAAATCATTGGTAATTCTCAAGTGTTGCCAAAAGAGTCAGTCCTATAGAAAATATAGTTTCTTGAGTCAAATCAAACCTGGAAAATAACTTAGACCTCCTAGAAAATAAATTCATGGTGCCCATAAAAGGTTATACACACCTTTCTCTACAGTCATCATGGCTGCCTTATTATAAGTCAGAAAGAAACTTCTTCTTTGGCCTCCTGAATGAAACACTTTTCTCTGTAATTGTATGGGATCAATTGTATTCTTAATGCCTATGAACACATAAAGGAGCAAAAGAAATAAATTAACTGATAGCTCCTGAAAGGAGATATCAGCAAAGAGGACCCCTGAAAAACGAATTGTTCCTTTCACACATAACTTTCTGTACTTTCTCTTAGTTCCAACCCTAGAATTATGTATACCTTGCTGTCATTTTTATATAATTTGTCCTTCTTTTCCCACATTTGTCTTTGGCCACACAGACATAGATCTCTTCTCCAATAGACTTTCTTTTTCCCCCAATTTCTATCATATATGTTTTAAAATCAATTCCAGTTTTCCTTATAAACTAGTGTCTCTTTCACATCCACACAAAAAGAAACAATACTTTTTCTACCCTGCAGGATTCAGATGCTACCTGTTAAATTTTTACTTCTCCTGAATGAGATAGGTATATTTGTTCTCATTTTTTTAGGACATTAAAAATCAGATTTGAATTCATTGAGAATACTCACTTTAAAGCATCTAACCAATACCTGACCTACAGGATAATTAACTGTTCTATAATATTAATAATTATTATTGTCAAATAACTTGTCAAGATTATGTCACCTGGGATTGAAAAGATTTGAATCTAGATTCTTTAACCCCATGTCTCATAATTGTCCCCCTATACCACACTCCTTTAGTTAGAAGTACATTTATTCTTAAGACAGGAATGATCCCAAAGTGAAAAGACAGAGGAAGAGTATCAGAGGGCCTTTCTAAGGAATGGGTCAAACTGGAGGTCCGGCTCCCTTGGGAGTGATGGCAGGAGGTAAGGGAGGTAGCTGCTGACTTTTGGAACTTTTTGACAAGGTGTAAACAAGGTCCAGGAAGCAGGTAGGAAAAAGTAGTGCTGTAATCTAGAGATGATGGATTTCTAGGGGAAGAAACATTATTATCTATACTAGAGGTCCAGCATGTAAAACCATGCAAGACCCAGACCCAGCGTGCCATGGAACCCAGCGCTAACTCCTGCCGGTGTCAAGGGACCCATCAATGCACCTCCTGGTGACCAGTCTTTGGTCACAGTCACAGCATTATGACCACTGCGTTTTTATTATATAGATATTCTCAGCACTGTACTAATACTAGCAAAGAACAATTTTATATGCTTTGCATAAATAAACCAATACTCCTAACATAAAAGTCAAAGACTAGAGGGTAGAATACCTGACATCATCTCTGTCACAAAGCACCTGTTCCAGAACATAAAATAACAGCCTTAGATAGATGAACAGCACTGAAAGCAGTTCCTGGGCAGAACTAGAGCTGGAATCACTGCATGCTGTAGGGAGGGGGAACATTTTGGGGAGCATCTGTGTCCCTAGAGAATAGGGACTTCATGTGAGAGAGTGTAAAGGTGAGACTCCAGCCATGTGCCTTCTAATATCATCAGTCTTCTTCACTCCCAGAAAAGCTTTTCTTTCTATAATCATTTCTGAATTCAGAGATTTTAAGGAGTTTCCAGAATGTTTTGAGGAATGGGTAATATTGTTACAATAAGTGTATGATAACAAGAAAACTATTCTAAACAAAATTTTAATTTTAATTTCACATTATTCTTTTATCTACCAGTATGGGAGAGTATGTCTGTGTTCATTAAAACACGTGAGTGCTGTCTTCTGCAACAAATGAAATATATTATGATAAATACATTGGGTAAGTGACTAAAAATACTAAATGAAAAGGCATCTCAGTGAATGAAGTCCAGGAATCAAGATGCTGAGAGAGAATACACAAGAATTAAAGGGCAGGGAGCTGTAAGTCTGGGGAAACCATGACAAATGGACCAGGCTTCTCAATGATCAGGCAGGTGGGGATCGTGAGGAGAATGAGTGAATGTGGTTGGTTCTAGAATCCAGGATGCTACCAGAAAATGAAACACCGAACATTCCGTTAAATAGTATGTTAGAGTGGAAAGAGCCCTGATTAGGATTTAGGGAGTCTGGTTCAAGATCTCAGATTACATATATATTTTAAAAGAAATGGAAGACTTACTCTTCCAGGGCTTTTTTTGTTGTTATTATCTATCAAATGAAGGGGCTGGATTAGATTTCACTTACTAGATTGTCCCTGGAGTCCATTCCAGTTCTAAAATCCCAACATTGTGCATTAAGGTAAATTAAATTCAGTTAGTATTCTGTGTGCAGAAAATATTCTTTTTTTCAAATAACAATGGTGATAGTCAGGTGAGTAGTAGCACCAATTTTTCTAGCCTCTTCCCTGTACTAGTGTTCCCGTGCACATGTGTTTTCTCTGATCCCTTTAACAAGTCAATTTCACAAAAGAAGCTCAGTCAACTTGTTTAAGGTTAAAGTGGATTCCAACTGACATTCAGACTCTGTTCTTTCAACTTCATCCTGTAGCCTAAATTCCTCCATCCATTTTGTCATGAATAAATTTGTATCTTCCAAATAACAGAAGGTTAAAACACAGAGAGGGAACACTATCAGAAATCCGAGAAGTTGGACAGTCACAGAATTTTAAAGAGAAATTCTGTAAATAAGAACTTAGCCTTCCATCCTCAACAGATGGCTCTCATTCCTCCCCACTCATCTTCAGCCCTCCTTTGTTTGCAAGTGTATAGGAGGGAAAAGCACAAAACAAATAAATAAAAACAGTACTAAGATGCATGTTGCAAAGTACAAAACACTCACTGATATTGCATTTGAGGCTACAGAGTAGGTATTATTACTCCATACTACAGGTGAAGAAACCTACAATCAGAAAAGTAAATACTTGCTCAGGGTTACAAAAGTAGGACTTTAAAGAACATGATCTTCCAACTATACTGGTGCCTATTATACTATTTTAGCGGCAAAAACTGTACATTTAAAAAAGATAAATGTGTACTAATCATGTTTCATTATGGATTGGTATGAGGGGAAATAAAAGATAAAGACCAAGACCTCAAGGTCAGGTCTTTGCAAGTAAGCTTCCATTCCTCTTCCTCTATGCCACAGTTTGCTCCTTGTAATCCAACTGCTAATTCCTGTTGGTTTTTTAAATAGTAGAGATATCTGATGGGAGATAGCCTGGGTGAGTTCAATCATGTGGGCATAAAAAGAAAAAGTGAGTATCAGCACCTTCTTCTCCTGTTTAAATCTAGGGAGGTTAGGTGGTCCACAGGCATTCCTAGACACTTATGACCCATTTTCTCCATTCTCATTGCTAGCTTTGTTTTTACACATAGTCTCCAACTATTTTGAGCAATGGCCCTAGAGTTGGCTAGAAAGGTGTCAAATGACTGTCTGGAGCTGGAATTATAACTTAAATCAGTCTTTTGGGTGTGTTTTGGAGCTGAGACTCAAAAGAAGACTTTAAACAAAATATTTCCCCCCTTTTGATGTTTAAATATTATAAATACTAAATACCAAGTATCTAACAGTGGTAGTTTCTAAATACAGAATCTCTGTTAGAGCATTTGTTCCTTAAAAAAATTAAGTCTTTGTTTCCAAATGTTTGGTGTTTCTTATTAAACTCAAATAAATTCTACTTGGATCATCTGTTTATGTAAAATAAGCATTTCTAAATGAAATCTAGAAAGCAGTGTACTTCTCAGTGGCTTGGTACCATGATGGATGGTGATTGATTTGTAACCGCAATCCTCTTATCAGAAAAATCGATTCCAAAAAATTCATCAAAAATGTAAATGTGACAAATTATAAAATATAGGCAAAAATAAACAGACCCACTTGGGTCCAAGGAAAGTGATTAGAAATGATTTTCTGAAATAAAAACAGCAGCGGGTCAGGTCAGTGTGCCCTACCATCCACTAAACCATGTAGATAAAGAATCCTATTGTTGCTGAGATAACTGAACAGAAGCAAATATAGACCATCGATCCAATTCAAACTGAAATAGAATTAGTGTTTGTGGTGAAATGATTTAGCTCTTTGTATGTCTACAGGCATAAATGGCTCCCAGTGTTGGTGACTCTATAAAGGAGATCCAATGAGGGCAGGAAGGCAGCCAGGTTGCAAAAGTTCCTAAAAGATAAGTAGCAATATGTTGAAAAGTGAAATAGTGTGTCAGTCACAAAGCTAGAATTTTAAAAATAATTTAAAGTATATTTCCTTCATCTCTTCAAGATACTGCCTTATAAAAATCAAGAGAACCATTTCTACTTACCATAGCTAGATCTTTCCAAAAGGTGATAAGAATTGTTTTTAAAGCAAAAATAAATAAATAAATAAATAAATAAATAAATAAATAAATAATAAAAGTTAAAAAGTATTAAGTAATTGATTAGATTCTGAAGTAGATAGAAAGAAGGAAGCAGAAGTTGTGTGGTCTGTTGGTGGAACCAAGAGTAATTCCTAGAGAGAAGAATTTTACCAATGAAATTACAAATTATTTCATTAGTTAGGGATCCCTGGCATGTGATGTACCAGTCTGAATGGTAAATGCAGGCAGTTATTGTCTTTTTTTTAGTGAAACCCCTGAGTGTTTTATTGCCAGAGAAGAGTTGAGTTATGAGTGTGTATCACAAACATTAGGATAGGGGTTGGTACTAGCAAACATGAGTAGTAACTTCCCAAGTTTCTCTCTCCCTCTCTGACTCCCATCCAAAAGCAATTCTAGTATTTACATACTATTAGAAGGACCAACTATTTATGATAAAAAGAAGAAAAAAAGTTGAAACAGATTAGAAATGGTTAAAGGTAAAAAAGAGTCCACTTTCCACCCTGAGTGAATTAAACATTTTCTAGCACTCTTTGATCTTAATCCTTAATTCATTTGTCCTTATAATTCTCTAAATCTCTTGTGCCTCCTCTGCCTTTGCTTAGCAAAACTTAATCCTTTGAAGATTAGCATTTGGAGGGTCTCATTCCATTCCCTGACAATTTATAATCTCTGCTACCTTTTACTAATATTCACTATGTATCAGGCATTCAGGACTTATTTAATCCTCATTAAAATGAAGTAAGTTTGGTACAATTATTACCTGTATTTTACATATGAGGAAACTGAGTCTTAGAGAAGTTGAAATGCCTTGCCTTGTGCTAATAGCTAGTAGGTGATGGTGAAGTGATTGGAGCGTATTTTGTTAAACTTTGGCTCCCAAAAGGTTAATAATACTGCTCCTCACAGCCTGTCCATGATTAACAACAAGAATAGCACAGCTGGTGTGGCTCAGTGGACCTATGAACCAGAAGGTCACAGTTCAATTCCCTGTCAGGGCACATGCCTGGGTTGTGGTCTCTATCCCCAGTAGGAAAAGGCAGCCGATCAATGATTCTCCCTCATCACTAATGTTTCTATGCCTCTGCCCTTTTCTCTTCCTTTCTGAAACCAATGAAAATATATTTTAAAACAAAGAATATCCAAAGTTTTCATTTTCCTCTAAACACCAACTTGGTTTAACATCCATGGCACAGACGAGTCCTATGGTCACAATGTTTATTTTCATGGTTTTCTCTTTGCCTTATCTGCTCTACCCTCTTCTCTACTTTACCTTCCATTGCATTGTGAATACACTCCTCTTGCTATAGATACAGGGTGGGGGGAAAAGTAGGCTAACAGTTGTGAGTATGTGAAACAGTTTATTCTTGTATTATTAACTAGAGGCCCAGTGCATGAAAATTCATGTACTGGAAGGGGGTCCCTCAACCCAGCCTGGCCCCTCTCACAATCTGGGATCCCTCAAGGGTGGGAGGAGACCCAGAGATCAGGGGAAGGTGATACCCCATCACATCTCTGCTGATACCACTGCTGGCAGCACAAGCCTCAGCCAACTCTGGTCACCCGAGCCTTGGGCAGTCCTGGGTGACTGGGCAGGTGCCATTTGAGGCTTACCTGCACCTTGGGCCAGCCCTGGGTGGCTGGAGGAATGAGGAGACTGGGGGTCTCTGGCCTTGCCTCATGGCTGCCGCCCTGGCTGTGGTCACCACCATCTTTGAGGGCAGGGCAGTCAATTAGCATATTCCCTCCTTATTGGCTGTGGGCACTGCCATCTTTGAGGGTGGGGCAGTCAATTAGCATATCTTCTCCTTATTGGCTGTGGGGTGCCGCCATCTTTGTGATGTTGTGAGGATCCATTAGCATATTCCCTCTTTATTAGCTAGGATTGTTGATTACATTATTTTCCATATGAATAATTATAAACCTACTTTTGCTCTACCTTGTACATTAACTTTCTTACCATGTCTTTGTTATCATGGGACATGGAATCTCTCCATATATCTGTCACATCACCTCTCAACCTAACTAAATTTCCCAGAGTGTTGGGAGGTTGATGGGTTTTTCCTGCACTATGCTCAGACTTCTACATCAACTCCATCATTCACCCAGTTGATTATCTTGAAAGGACTATGTCCTGTTTCATCATTTCTGACTATCTCACTTCCCTTTGGTTCTGACTGCTGTGCTAGAATAGAAACCTACTCTGCCTTCACCACTGTCTTTAGGTATAAGCACAGTGCTCAGAAAATAGCTGATGAATGAATGAATGGGTGAATGAATTACTTTTCTAGTAGCTTCAACACCTTGTTTATATTCATTTCCCGACTTAGTTTCCACATAATTTTCTGGGAAAAAGCCTTCCAAAATAAAAGTGGCTAAAAATAAATATTGATGTGTGAGAATAATAGCCCCTCTGCCAAGTTCTCAATGTCTGATGAATGTACTTCTTGTAAAGAAAATGAGTACTATATTGATCAAATCTGCATATATGTAGATGCTACTCATCAAGAGCAGGCTGGGCGGAAAACAGAACAGTTGTATTCTAATGTTATGGAAAGTGATCGAAAAAGTAAATTTTAAAAAGCAAGGATAAATACATATGTACTTACTATTTTTTTTTTTTTGAGAAATAGACACACTCAAGTTTTTCAGAGAAATGCTAACAGCAGCTGTAAAAAATTAAGCTAATCGGAACTAAGGGCAAAATTATAGATAGAGATTTCTGGCTTATGAAAGTATTGAAAATGTAGCTATAAGTTAAGGGATTCAAGTAACTAACTCTTTAGAGGGCTTTTTTTTTCCTTTTTTGTTTTAAAATTGGAGTCAAGATTTGTGCCTGGAAATGTAGATTGAAAGGGTTTTCTCAAGAACCAACTAAAAGAATTAACTTCAGTTGACCTCCAGTTACAACACACAAAAGCTAGGAAGAAAAAGAAGATTTATCCCTTAAAGGGAGACAAAGCTGGACTCTGTAATTATCCTGTGCTCTATCCTAACAGCGAATATCTCCAGTGGGCCCCGAACAGCCCCCTTGCAGGAAAGTCATTTTTTGTGCTCTAATGGCTGGCAAAGTGTGATCCTCCTGAAGAGTCAATAAAGAGGAAAATAATTGAGGGATTAGGAGGCAGGAGGGCTGCAATTCCTAGAGCATTTGATACTATTTAATGCCTGTGTTTATTGTCTGCTTGTAGATGGCTGCTGAGAAGACAACTTCCTGGAGACTTCTACTGGGTCCAGCTGTTTATCGATGGGATTTTCAAAGTACCTAAGAGATCGGATGTACTAGACAATTTCATGCAGAGAAGGGAGATAATCAGCAATCCTAACAGGCTGGACTCCATGAAGAACTGGGGTGAAGGGAGCCAGACAGTAACATCTCCGATGCCCTTTCTCATGCTATTGCCTTTCACAAAGCACTGTATCTGGCTTCTGTAACCCTATCTCTCACCTGCGGCCCTTCCTCACGTGTGACGAAATGGTATCATTATTTATAATGGTATTATTTATCCCTAACTGTGTGGCTTTTTAAGAAAGCATCTATATTTGTCTTATCTACGTGGCTACCTTAGCATAATATATGGCCCCTATGAAAAACTCATTGAATGCTTTTTGAAGAAATAAGTGATTTCTTTGAATGGAGCTCTTAAAAACATGCATGGGAAGAAATTGCTGTATGTTGGACTGAGTGTGCATTGGATTTTGCTATTGGATGTAGTCAAGAACATGCCTGTAAGAGATACACAATAATAGGTTCAAGGCAAGAGCCCTGGTCCACAGCACAGTTGCATTTGGGCTCTGGGACTAAGAAGAAAGTTCTAAAAGGGAACAAGTTTTCCTCCCAATCACTTTGCCTGATAACATTGACATTCCAAGCAAAAACCAAAAAATAAAATAAACATTACCACTATGTCAATCTTCACTTCCCATGGATATGGTTATTGTTCAAGCTTCTCTCCTACACTGTTTTGTATGTGTATTAGATTTATTCTAAAAAGATACTGATTGCATGCCTTTGTAAAATTTCTATCTGAAAGATTTGTGTCTTTATGTGAGGCCAGCTTCAAAAGGTGCCAAGTTAAAAATCAGCGAAGAGAATGGGATTTGAAGGACATGAAGATAAAATCCTGCTAGGTTGCTATGTGCAGGTGTATTATTTATTTCTCTCTCTCTCTCTCTCTCTCTCTCTCTCTCTCTCTCTCTCTCATAAAAAAAGGAAAGAAACAGGTTTAAGTTACGATGGCAGGTATGATGGCAAGGTATAAGGCTATGTTATCAATTACAGACAGGCTGTCATATAAGGCTAAGTTATCAATTACAGGTAGGCCAGGGGAATTTTCTTACTTTGAAATTATAGCAGAAATTTCACTTACAGCAGGTCCTTGGGTTACATCGGAGATCCATTCCTATGGTGTGACATACCATGATTTTCGCCGTAAGTCGGAACCCACCTACATAAGCACCTATGTCACTCACATGGAGCATATACACAGCAGTAATGAAGTAAAACAGTAAAAAATAATTAAAAGATAACAATTCCTGACCTTTACTTGTGGTAAATCTAATCTAATAAAAGAGTAATATGCAAATTAACCCTCACTCCTTTACACCCACAAGCCACGTCCACCAGCCAATCAGGAGCAAATATGCAAATTAACTCAACTAAGATGGCAGTGGCCACAGAGCTGGAGTTGCCCCTGTGGGCCCTGAGCTCTACTCAAGGCCCTGAGCTCTTCTATAAGTTTCAATTGTAGAAGATAAACAAACCCCAGATACCTGCTGGGCTGGGACCCTGGGTTGCCAGGGGGACCAAGGTAACAAAGTTTCAATTATAGAAGTTAAAATAAATTCTAGATACCTGCTTTCAGCCAGGCACCCCAGTAGGGACCCGAACCCTGAAGGGGCTGTGGGCAGCCTGAAATGGCCCTTTGCCCCTCATTCAGGCTGGCCAGGCATGCCTGTAGGGACCTGAACCCTGAAGGGGCTGTGAGCAACCTGAAATGGCCCTCTTCCCCTCACCCAGGCTGGCCAGGCATCCCAGTAGGGACCCAAACCCTGTAGGGAACTGTGGGCAGCCTGAAACAGCCATCAACCCCTCACCCAGGCTGGCCAGGCATGCCAGCAAGTGGACATCCCCTGAGAGTCCCAGACTGTGAGAGGGCATAGGCAGGACTGAGGGATCTCCCCGAGTGCACAATTTTTTGTGCACCAGGCCTTTAGTAAATAATAAAAAACATAAAGCACATATGTACAAACATTGAAATGACGGAACTATTTTTTTTTTTACAAATAAATGGGAGTGGTGATGTAACCTTTCTGACATAACCCGAGGACTGTCTGTATATAGGTTGCCATTTTACCTGAGATGAAATGGTTTGATAAAAAAATAATAGTAAACCAAAGAATGAACATTAAAGACACCAGGATGCTAGAATTTTATAGCTGGAAATGCTATAGATATTAGTGAGTTCTAATTCAATGACAACTTATATTTATAAAAGGCTAAGTGACCAGCTGACTGGCCAACCAGCTAGTAGCTATGATGTGCACTGACCACCAGGGGGCAGATGCTCAATGCAGCAGTTGCCAAGAGACAGCAACTTTGCAGAGTGCTCTCTCACACTCCAGGACCCCTTGGGGGATGTTGGACTGCTGATTTTGGCTCGATACTCACAGGCCAGGCCAAGGAACCCCACCTGCTGGAGAGGCCCCACTCACTCCACAGACCCTTTGAGCCCCAGTGCCACCACAGGTGCAGATGGCCAGGGAAGGACCACAGTAGGTTGGCTCCAGGGCATGTCTGGTCCATTTCACCCAGTCCTTCCCTGCCCATCACCTTCTAATTAATTTCCTTTCAATGTGCACAAATCCATGCACTGGGACTCTTGTAGTTAATAAGAAGTAAGGCCTGAACAGACTTGTATAAATAATGCAACTAGTTAGCGACACAACCTCTTCCAAAAGAACACTTTACTAGTATATATTATCTAAACAAAAAATAAAACCATCTCCCATGTCCTATTTGAAGCACGGGTCACAGTAGCATTAACACCTCTGTGTTCATTAACTGTGTTTTCTGACAAGAACACTATTTTTATTTCGTATTATCACTGGAGATGATTGTAGAGCTGGGGTAATTCCAGGACTATGGGAAAGAACAAGAAACTGGGATTCTGGAACTTGAATGAAGCTCCAATGTATGAGCTAGGTACTTAAATTCTCTTATTCTCAGTTTCCTAATCTATGAAATAGTCCTGTCCTGGTTACACCATAAGGTCACAATATGTTTAAATCAGGGGGTACTCATGAAAATAATTTGAAAACACCAAACATGTGAATGTAAGGAATTCTAAGTATCATTTATTCTCTATACACAGGTAAGATCAGGGCAGAGCCTTTTAAAGTGAAAATAACTTTAGATGGGAGCTTCTTATTTAGAAAGACTGTAGTGGAATTTAATTTCCATGAATACATTTCAGGACTTCAGAATCCTGGGTTCTCCCAAGTAAAGAAGCAAGTGACAAGAACGCTTAAAATCCACCTCAAGGAAACACATCCTCTACTAGATTTGGGAGAATTTAGCATCTAAAATATCTCAAGTACAAGCCTCTTATTTTATAAAGAAGAAACTGAAACCCGGAGAGGTGATGTGATTTTACTTAGTTATTGATGTCTGTGGTTTTTTAATTGATTGATTGATTGATTTTTACAGATTGTTATTAAATTTCCCAAAGGGTTCCCACTCATTGATACAAGTACATACAAGCACAGTGACCTGCAGCCAGCGTGTCAGCTCACGTTATAATCAGTCCCTGAACTACTGCAGTGGTCCTCTAACCCTCCTGAATACTTCCAGCTCGCCTTCCTCTCAGGAGCTTTCTAAATCACAGGTTTGAGTTTAAGACAACCTGCTGCCCTTCAAAGAACCCTCTATTCACTCCTGTTCCTTGGTATGACTTTAAAAGACCTTTATAATCTGGTCCTTTCCAGCTTCCCTGTCTCAGGTGTCATACACCGCCCTTCCTCTATTTGCATAAATCTCATTCTGTCCCTGGTATATGTTTTCCCTTCTCATTTACCTGGGTAGCTCAGATTTTGATCACAAGATACTTCTATTAAAAGTTTACTTTGTATTAAAAAAAAAAAAAAAGCCCTAACCAGTATGGCTCAGTGGATAGAGCATCAGCCTGCAGACTGAAAGGTTCGATTCTGGTCAAGGACATGTACCTGGATTGCAGGCACATACCCAGTCGGGGGCGTGCAGGAGTCAGCTGATTGATGTTCTCTCTCATCGATGTTTCTGACTATCCATCCCTCTCCTTTCCTCTCTGTAAAAAATCAATAAAATATATATATTTTTAAAAAGTGTACTTTGCCTAAATCTTCCCTCTCTCTCACCTTTATAGACAGTATGCATAGCTCTCTTGTCAAATTTTTCCAATCTATTGTCATTCACATTTACATAATATGAATTAAAAAATCATGGAGTGAACAAAAAATAAAATCATGTAAGTGTCAACAAGTATTTTCTAAACTGATGTTAACTTTTAGAAAACATTATGTGTGGCCTTTTGTTTGTGTTGCAACTGATTGCACAAGCTATTTATTCAGACTTGGACAATTAATAGTAGTTAAAATATGTTCAAAATGTCTCTGAATAAAGCAAAGGACATCATGTTTTTTTGGTACTTTCCATCTTCACTAGCACAATAGTAAAACTTTCTCTAACCAGTGGAATATATGATACACAGGGTCTGTGCTGAAACTTCCAAGTGGAAAACTAGCTCACTGTCTCCCTTATTTGACTCGTGGCTGCATGTGGGAACTGCAGCTTCCACAGCATATGTATCAGGTCTCTAAGTGCTCTGAATGTCACTCCTGGTTTTACAAAAAAGTAACAGGATACAATTGAAACACTACAGTGCTCTATTGGACAATATCACCTTAAAACAAAAAACTTGACGGGAAAATAGAGGAAAGTGAACAACAGAAAAAAAAGTTATAGAAGTGTGTGTATGTCTGTGAAATGTACTAGTATATAGACAGTATGAAGAAATGGCAGATTAGCAATAACACATTGGCTTGGGATTTCCAAAGAAGGTCATAGTTAGAGAGTTATTGAATAGTACTGGAGGAAGGGAGGAACTGGATAGGAGGAAGATGAAAGCTGGTAGGGTTTCTTCCATGGTCTTGAAGCAGTTAACTTTCCAAAATTCATTCAAGGGCTATGATGCACAAGCCTACATAGAAGTTAAAAGACAAACAAACACACAGTAATGATCTCTGTAAATGGAGACTCTTTGTAAATGTCTCATTTCAGAGTGAATTTTTATGCTGAAAATCTTTTACTCAGTCTAAGTTTTTATGGCCTTCAAATATTCATCTCAATTTTTTTTCTTTTCATCTAGCTATGTGTTTATGAGTAGGAACTAAGCATTAATAGTATTTCTTGTATTATATTCTGCATTTCAAGTCAATAACATACATGTATTATAATTTTCTCCCCCAAATGACTTCATACAGCTATCTACTATTTTTTATAGTATGTTAAGCCAGGCCTTCACTATCTATACTAATCATTTCATGAGAAGAGCAATTATTATTAAATCACAAGACAAGCTCAGTTAATTACTACCCTAACTTGAAGGGCAGGAGCTTCATGGAATCATCCATAATATTCATCCATCTTCTAGCAATGTGAGCCAGAATTTAAAGCAAGTTCTATTTTATTGGGAAAGCAAAATATTTTAAAAAGTGTCATTGAGATCATAAAGGTTAATGACAGAGCCCTGTACTAAAAAGCTCAGCGATTAAAGATTACCCTGTAGAATATACTGTTTACTAACATCTGGAGACAGGTTTCATGCTGGGGGTTGTTTTCCCTCTATGAACAGAATGATGGTCTATTCTTTATTTCTTGGATAAGTCTTAAAGTGGGCAAAAGTACACAAAATACAAAAAGAGAAAAGTAGGATATATTCTGTCTTTAAATGAAGAACTACGAATAGAGAACTCACTTTTTCTTGTGTTGTGCTATTGGAAATTAATTGAAAGCAGATCAGTGAAAACTGTTATTTTTACTTTTTTTCTGAGCCTGCAGTTACTCCCTTTTATTCACAGGCTGGCAGACTAAAATGTTGACTGAGTTTATAAATGGATCCATCAAAACTGATGAATCAGGCCCTGAAACTAAAAGTTAAGTAGGTCCAGTGAGCAAAAAGTGAAATAAAGGTGATTTTCAAGCATCAAAGGTTCCAAGGTGAAAGGCGTTCAGGTTCAGTTCACTGATGCTTGCTCTCAAATTATAAGCTTTGACAGGCACTTAAAAGTCCATTCCAGAAGATATTTCAACAGGTCATCTGGTTAGTCTTAATGTGTATAGCCTAGACCTTCTGACACCACACAGCTCACCTCAAGTTAAAAGTTTATGCACTTTCACCTGTGAAGACAGAACCCTTTGTTCATCAGCTTTGTAAGCAATAAGACAGCAGTATACAGGTAAACTGCCTCCAGGGTGCTATTAATTAGCATGTGCAAGAGGCCAAATACATTGTCTAACTCATTTTGGGTCATGGTTTCTGATGATTTTCATTCATTCACTGGGTATGTTTATTGAGTACCATCCATGTGTCAAGCACTTTTCCAAGGGCAGGAACGACTGCCATGAACAAGCAGTTAAATCTTTCTATTTCAAGGGTAGGTGGTGGCAGAAGATGAGCAAAAGACAAATCAGTAAAATAGCAGACAGTGATAAACATCATCAGGTTCTCTAAAGTTCAGTGACTGGCAGCAACACCAGACTGAGATCAGAGACAGCCTCTCTGAGGGTATGATAGCT
This sequence comes from Murina feae, assembly GCA_004026665.1. Lineage (NCBI taxonomy): Eukaryota > Metazoa > Chordata > Mammalia > Chiroptera > Vespertilionidae > Murina > Murina feae. Next base: position 12,380 of record PVJC01012094.1, on the reverse strand, counting down.
AATCTGAAATATAAGTGACAGACCTTAACCTTCTACAGATCTAGGGGACAGTGTTCTACTTGCAAAAAAGAAAAAAAAAATAGAATAGCAAGTGCCCAACACATAATATAGGCATAGTAATGAAGGCCAGTGATTTGGGAGAATAGCAGACAAGTGGGTGAGGGATAGGGAGTAAGATCTACAGGGGCCAAGAGAAGGACATTAAAATTTATTCTAAATGGAGTGAAAAGCCATTTGAGACTTTAAACAGGAGAGCAACACTAATTCATATTTTAAAGAGATAATTCTGGCTGTCCTATGGAGGATGCAACAGAAAAAGCAAATGTAAGATAAAAAGGATGAATTTGAAAACCACCACTGAAGTAGGCAAGAGATTATTAATGTCTTGGACTCAGGAGAAGTAAGGAAGGATTCTGGGGCTATTTAAAATTAGAAGTTAATGCATATGTTGATGGACTAGATGTAGGGGTGGGAAAGTAGTGAGGGAAAGAGAGGAATAACTCCCAGATATCTGACTTGAGGAACTGCATAGAGAGCAATGGTATTTACTGAGATGCACCGGATCAGCAAAGAGCTAGCTGTGGGCAAAGACTGGGTCCTGCTTTGACTATGTTAAATCGAGGATGCCTATGGGCCTAGAAGTCTGCAGGTCTGGGGAGTCAGGAACTAGATCTACAAACCATCAGTAGGCAGATGGTATCAGAAGCTATTTGACTGGATGTATAAGTAAGTGTAGAGAATGAGGCCCTGGAACACTTGTGTATTTAGAAATAAACAGAGGAGAAAGAGTGAGGGGCACTGAGTATGAGTAATCAGTGAAATAAAATCAGGAGAGATTGATTTTAAAAAATCATCCTTTTAGCCCTGGCTGGTGGGTGGAGCATTGGCCTGTGGTCCAAAGGGTCCCAGGTTCTATTCTTCTATTCTGGTCAAGGGCAAGTACTTAGTTGCAGGCTCCTCCCTGGCCTGGCCCTGGTTGGGCTCCTATAGGAGGCAGCCAATTGATGTGTTTCTCTCACATAGATGTTTTTCTGTGTCTTTCCCTTTCTCTTCCACTCTCCTTGGAAATCAATGGAAAAATAGCCTCAGGTGAGAATTAACCAAAAAAAGAAAAAGTAAAAAATCATCCTTCTGCATAGAGGAAGATCTGACTGATTCCTCCTTTATCTGTAGAGGGTCGGGCGGGGGCGGGGGGGGGGTGTATACACAAACTCCAGAGCAAATGTAAGTTTCTTGGTAATGCTCATTATTTTAATTAGCTTACCCTCCCAAATAACACTGCTTATTCCTTTCTCATGGATGACTTGTGGAAGATGAGGGAGGAAGCAGTGATATTAGGAAATGACTTCATCTATACCAGATATAAGAGGTATGGGTAACTACACATGATGAAAATGTGCCTTCAAAATTCAGTAAGCAAAACCCACAGGAAATAAAGAGAACTCGGCCGAAATACTCGGGAGTGGGAGACTTTAACTCCCTTCTCTCAACCTCTGCTGTCAAGTATTGGCTTTTGAAATCTGAAACAATTGGGAGGAAGCCTCTTGTTACTTCATTCTCCTTCTAGCTTTTGATCCACACTATGAGAATGAAAGCCACAGCTCTCTAAGGTAAAAAAAAAATGGTCTGAACATGAATCCAATGCACCTCTTAAATTCTCTACATGCTGAAGGCCAAACCTTAGGGTAGCTCTGGAGAATAAGCCTTTGCATGATTTTCATTCACCACATTAAGTAACCATGAGCACATACATATATATTCCCTGTGCACATGCACTATGCATCAACTAGGAAAGCCTCCCTCCCCGTCACTCTGCCTTGTTTTGTTAAGTCAAAATACAACAGGCACCTTTTTAAGAAACACCTTCCTGAATTTCATGGAGCCCCCTCACACCCTGGTTACATAATGATTGGTGCCTATTGTCATGCAAATGATAAAGGAACACTGCAATTCAGAAGAAAAGATTAAAGTAGAAACATTTTCTTTTTGTGAGTCATTGGTGATTCTTGAACCTAGGAGGAGTCCTATTCTACTTATTTTTTAAAACAAAGTTAGTGAAAAGAAGTTCTGAATAGGAATTCCTATTCCCTTTTAAGTCTATAGGGATTTCTCTAGTCTAGTTTCTATTGTTTAGGTTGGAGGGGAAAAGAATTAGTAATGAGGCTCAAATGATTTACCTTCTACAAAGATGCAAAAATTGGAGCAGTCCAGGAAAGGAACTGCTGGCCAGCCCAACAGCACTTTGCAGAAAGGAGTTGGGGGTCCTGCAGGACTAGACTCTTGCTCCATGTGGCCTGCAGCCATGGTTTGCTAATGATTTTATGTGGACCAGTCTCTGACATACAGTTGCCCTAGAAGTAGCTCAGGAATGAAAGAGCAAATGCCACCACTATGTATGTTGCTCTATGATAGACAGAGGGACTGATTTTTTAAAGAAAAGAAATCTCTTTTCTTTCAGCTGCAAATAACAATAAGGATGTGTATTTTTCTCAGATGCTTTATAAAAGTAAAAACAACTCTCTTTTGTGAAAGGAAAGCCATAGAAGCAAACAAGACTGAAAATCATGAAACCTGTAGGTCAGCACACTGCTTGCTTGGCGTGAAACAGAGGGTACAAAATTTGCTATTTCACTTACAGAATTGTTTTCTTGCTATGAAGAAGAAAATTCTGTTTGAGCATACTTCAGAAATAATTTGAAAATTAAAAGATAGATTTATAAACAAAAGATCGTTTGAAACAATTTTTCCTCTGATGACTGGCATCCAATGAGACAATGAGTAAAGACAAGGAATGTCAGCCATAAGTAGGTTCCTCTATTTAGCTGTGATGTGATCTTTCAAGAGGTTTAAAGAAATGCATTGTAATCTGGCTGATTAGGCTCCTCCACTGTCATTATCAGTCTCATTTAATTATTAACCTAATTGCTATCTTAATCAAAGAAAGCTATTCAGTGATTGCTTCTTGATTTAAAAAATATTTTGACTGGTTAATGCAATATTTTCCACTTATCTTGTATCTTGAGCAATGCCTGCTATGTACTATTGTTTTGCTTCAACCTGGAAATATGATGTATTAGTAAAACCATTAAAATTAACAGTATGGTAATATTTATGAGTTAAAATGGGGTGTGATAAAATGCAGAACTCAGAAGATCAATGGGTCATCAACAGGGAGTTAATTCCTTGAGGGATAATTTAGAATTATTCCATTATAATTGAATTTCAGAAATTGCCTCTTGATATAGCACAAATCCTTTATTTTGTAGGTAGAGAATCAGTGGTTTAGTATTGAGTGTGCATTTACTTGGCAGACTTTATTCTGGTTGTATAATATATGACACCTCATTTCATTCTCACAGTGAGTCAAATGAAGACACTGATTCATAAAGGCACGTTAATCATGCTGTCCAGTCAAGCTACACAGGGACCTGCATTTATTTTTTCTGTCTTCTAATGTAATGTTCTTCCCACTACTGAGCACTGACAAATGCATTCTTTCTCAAATGAGAACCTAGTTGTGGTTATGAGTATTTTTAAAAAAGGAATTTAGATCAAGGAAATCTTAAAAGGGTAAAATTTCTTCTCTATGAAAATATTTTCAAAGAAAATGAGGGAAAAATAAATCCAGGCCCTAAATAATTTTTAGTTAACAAAGTAAGTGGAAAATGGATCTACTGTAAGTGATAATATCTAATCTAATAAAAGAGTAATATGGAAATTAACCATCACTCCCAGACACCCACAAGCCATGCCCACAAGCCATGCCCACCAACCAATCAGGAGCAAATATGAAAATTAGAGACCCCCGGCTTTGGGAAGGGGTAGAGCCGGCCATCGCGGGGTTGGGGGGTCTCTGTCCAGGCCTGTAGCCTCTGGCAGAGACCACCGGCCTGGAAAGGGGTGGAGCCAGCCATCGTGGGGTTTGGGGGGGTCTACTGCCCTTGCCTGCAGCCTTGGGGAGAGACCCTCGACCTGGGAAGGAGTGGAGCCAGCCATCGTGGGAGTTGAGGGGTCTTCTACCCTTGCCTGCAGCCTTGAGGAGAGACCCCCAGCCCGGGAAGGGGCAGAGCCAACCATCACGGAGTTGGGGGGGGGATCTTCTGCCCAGGCCTGCAGCCTCTGGCAGAGACCCCTCAGCCTAGGAAGGGGCAGAGCTGGCCATTGTGGGCTTTGGGGGGGTCTTCTGCCCAGGCCTGCATCCTAGGCCAGAAGCTACAGACCTGGGAAGGGACAGAGCAAGCCATTTCAGGGGTTGGGGAACTTCTTCCCAGGCCTGCATCCTAGGCCACAGGCTACAGGCCTGGGTAGGGGTGGAGCTGGGATTGGAGGGGCAGGGGTGGAACCGGTGATGGGAGTGAACTACAGAGGAAACGCTTCTTAAGGCTCATTGGTTAAGCTCCCTGTATGCCACTGGTAATATTCTTAGTAACTTGAGTAATAAGAATACAAAAAAGCATCTAGGGTTTTCCCACCACACTCCTGGAGAAAAAAAAATGAAGGTCCACTGCTGGAGGGCTAAGAAATGTCATATCCTGCCCTAGCCGGTTTTGCTCAGTAGATAGAGCCTCGGTCTGCAAACTGCAGGGTCTGGGTTCGATTGTGACCAAGGGCATGTACCTAGGTTGCAGGCTCCTCCTGGCCGGGGCCCAAGTCAGGGCTCATGCAAGAAGCAACCAATTGAAGTGTTCTTCTCACTTTATGTTTCTCTCTGTCTTTCCCTTCTGTTCCACAGTCTCTAAAAGTCAATGGAAACATATCCTCAGGTGAGGATAAAAACAAACAAACAAACAAAAAAAAACAAGAAGAAAAGAAATGTCATATCCTATGAAAGACACATCTTGAAAATGCCTAAAAAAAGTTGTCATTTTTTCATGGTGAAGGGACTGGAGTCCATGTTAATGAAAACACCTTGGTGGCTGCGGTGACTGGCAGTCGCTGTAGCAGCAGAGTGATGGGGCTGGTGGCTTCCCTTGATTAGCCTGGTCACCTCCCACAAAGGGAGGCCAGACTGTGGCTTAGGCTCCTGATGGGGAGCAGGGAGCGAGCCTAAAACATCAGTAGGACTTCCCCTGAGGGCTCCCAGTATGTGAAAAGAGGGCAGGCTGGGCTGAGGACCACCCCCCCAGTGCATGAATTTCGTGCACTGGGCCCCTAGTAATAGCATAAAAATCAACCTTTTAATGGGAAGCGGCTCATTACTATTCACTCTGCATTCCCTCTTATACTTTCAGGTTCAGTCACTTGCAAGTCACAGGTTGAGCACACAGCATGCGCTGACTCTTCTGTGCTGGATGCATCAGGGGAGGAATGGGAGGGGAGGGCAAGACTCAAAGTATAAGATGTAGGTCAATGCCAGCTCTTTCCCTTACTGAGAATGACATTTTAATTTCCCTTGTATTTGCTTTTCTTCACTCTAAAGTAAGAACTTATCTCACAAGGCTATGGTGAAAATCAAATGAAATAATTTTTATTTAAAAAAAAAATCCATATATTCTTGGTTCTCAGACCCATTGTCCCCTATCGGACCCATTGTCCTCTTTTTTAACAGTTTGTAACATATCTTAAACATCTCAAAATGAAATTCGTAGATGCTAGTCATTATCTACAAAGATATCCTTTTAAGTAGTTAAATAATGCCTGCTGCATAAAAGAAAAATAGATGAAAATGATTTGTAGTAAGTAATACAATTCAGATCCATAATTTCTCCACAATTCTACATTTTAAATGGCTCAGAAGTTCAAAAACATTTCATAACTTGTTTGGCAACAAAACCTGACAGAAACACACACGAAGCTGATGTGGTTTTTATTTTCCCCAGTTAATGTGAATGGCCAAAAGTTTTATGGCAGAAACATTAATGTTTCTGATTTTAGGTGCACACCGTATAATATTACATAATATACGCAGTACATTTACCAGATCACCTTTAATTATCCTTACTATATGCAAGACATTTTTCTTAGCTCCCAAGCCTTTTTAACATCTATGAAATGAGTAATAGTATTAGTTCCATTTTACAGACAAGAAAAGTGACACACAGGGTGGTTAAGTAACTTGCCCAAAGTAACACAACTAGTGTGAGGGAAGAGTAGATGGCAAGAAAATGTAAGCAGGCTGCAACACCCATACTTTTGCCACCAAACTACTGTATTTCAACAGGGAACATGCTCAGCATGATTACTGTGAAAGCCAGAGAGAAGCAGCCAGATGCTTGCTCCTCTACTTGGAAGACATACACTCTTGCATTGTATTGGTGATGTAAATAACCAACTATTGGTCTGATATGATTCTCTGAAATAGTTATAAAAAAGCAGTAAATTTCTAACCCAAACATAATACACTTTTAAATATATTTTTATTGATTTCAGAGAGGAAGAGAGAGATAGAAATGTCAATGATGAGAGAGAATCATTGATTGGCTGCCTCTGGCATGCCCCACACTGAGAATTGAGCCCACAACAGGGTGTGTGCCCTGACGAGGAATTGAACTATGACCTCCCGGTTCATAGGTTGACCTTCAACCACTGAATCACACTGGCTGGGCTTAAATTTTATTTATATAGTAATTCCATGCCTAAAATTCAGTATGTTTTAAATCATAAAAATTGTATGTAAAACAGAGTTAGGCACTTGGCATAAATGATCATAAGTTTTTTCACCTACATGATATCTGTTGGACATCAAGCATTGGGTGGGATGAAGGATGATTCTTCAATGGGTGCTGGCTGTCTTGTCCACACTTGGCTCCGCCCTTCTGATGTCCTCTAACACTTGCCAACAAAATAAGCCCAGAAATTGCCAAAAGCTCCCTAGGCAGAAGATACTATCCGACTGAGAACTACTGCTGTAAAAAGCAAGCCATTTTATAAGTACCAATCAGGGTTATAGTCCTAATGCTAACCACACCATTCTGCATTACAACTATAAAGACTGGGCCAATTAAAATCTACTAGTGGGGCATTCCAAATTTCAATTTCATAAAACTACAAAGAAAAGTGCAAATAAATTTTTACCATACAGATTTTATTATTCTCGCTCTTTGCTATTTCCAAAAAAAAATATTTTTAATGCTTGTTTCATGTTGCTGTTTTTTTTAAGGTTCTGCTTTGTTTAAGGTTCTGTTTAAGGTTCTGTTTAACAAAATTAAATACAAGTGAAATCCACCACACTGAGAAATCCCAAGGGAAAAATAATGCCTATTACTTTTGGTAGTCTAGTTTTTTATACTTGTACAGAAAAGGACAAAGGGAGGAAAAAAGGATATATAAGTGGAAGAAAAGAAATAGGAAAGAAAGGAAGAAGGAAGGAAGTGAAGAAAGAAGGAAGGAAAAGGAAGGGAGGGAGAAAGGGATGGGGGAGGAAGATATTAAGAACCAAAACAAGGTATTTTTTGTTTGTTTCAAAAGTTATCTGAGCATTATTTCCTTTCTCTTTACCTCTTAACATCAAACTCATCCTTAAAGTCTACTCAAAGGCCACCTGTTCATGCAGTCTTCATTCTGATCCCCACATCCATCAGAATTAACCTTTCTCTCCTTTGTGCTCCCATGGTACTTTTTCAACATCTACGGTATAAAATGGACCACCTGAATATCCACCATAGTTCCTTGTTGATATTACTGTCTTCCCTTTTGCACTGTAAATATCTTGAATTAAAAACTGTCATATCAATTTTTGTATCCATTTTATAACACCTTTCAATAAATGTAGAAACATGAAGAGGAGAGAGAAAGAAGGGTGTATTTGTGTGTATGCATGTGTGCTGTGCGTGGTGATGGTGATTTTCTTTGTGACTAGATCAAGAGGAACCAAAATAGCTAACTTCCTTAAGTTAAGGGGAAACTATAAATGATTCATTTTTTATTGTTCCACACAATAAATATTGAGTATAAAAATGAAGTTGAATTATTCTTAAGGGTTTATACCACCAACTTATTGATGAATTCAGTACAAAACTCTTGAGAGAACTAGTCTAGGTTTTTGCTAAGATGACTTTCTAAGGGTTTAACCAAAATGGCCTTCAGTCTTGCCCGGCTGGCATGGCTCATTGGTTGAGTGTCAACCTATGAACCAGGAGGTCACTGTTCGATTCCCAGTCAGGGCACAGGTCCAGGTTGCAGACTCAATGCCCCCATGTGGGACATGCAGGAGACAGCCTGTATATAAGCTGATCTGATGGTTACTTAGAAAGAAATGTGGCCTTGCTACTCAGTTCACATCTAATTAATGCCCACACTGTACTTGAGCCACTTTTCAAGGTATGGCATGCTTTGAACATCAGAAATTAAACCTCTGCCTAACCCATTGAATATACAGGCTATTTTCTGAGAGAAAAGTAGAATTTTCAAAGCCCCAATGTGGAAAACGTGGAGATGGATTATGTCCAATGTTTGGCAGGCCCCGTGAGTTTCTCTGCAGCACACTCTGAGGTGCACGGGCAGAGCTCTGGACCTATGGGGCCACAGCTGACTGAGGGTGGGTTGCCAGGTGCAGCTGGATCCCAGCAACTCCAGAATGAACCTTGTTTCTTAAGTTACTATAAATGTTTTAGGTTGGTGTTATTTGTTTCAGGAGGAGAATATCAACAACAACGTTTGAAATGACAAATAATCGCCATGGAAAGACCATGTGTTGCCTGAAATTTAACCAAACATTTTATCACAAAAAGCCTTCTGAGCCATATGGTGTTGCCCAGCTCCTGAAGGACATTTATAGTTCTCTCTTTCCTATAAACAGTTTAAAGTAACCATGATAAACATTCTGGAGAAAAGCTAAACTTGCATTTGCTACTCTCCTGTTGATTATTTGCGATAGTAAGAAAATGTTTATCTTTGCAGAGGCGAAGTTTATGTGGGAGGCCCTAATGCATATACCCCCTGGTGCGGTGTATTTACTGCGTTTATGTTGAGAATGAGGAATAATGAACACAATTTTCTCTACTGACACAACATTTCAACAGCTCCTGTGTACTAAGCTCTACTACTGAATTCATCAATAAGATATTAATTCCTTAAGGAGAAAGACATACATTACCTCACTTATTATTTTCCTCCCAATGTTGACCAAACTATTTTTTCAAAGGAAAAAGTATCATGAAAATTATCTTTCTAGGAGCATTTCAAATTTTCAAGGGAAGATCTAGAACCTCGGGACATTCTTCAAAGTAATGGCAAGTTTTAATTGAGCTACAAGTACCGAATCTGGTTCTTCATACCTGAAAATCAGTACACATACAAATTAACATACTTTTAAAAACATGTCTTGCAAGTTTCTACCTAATAAGAGGAGATATCAAGTATAAGTTGTATTTCTAAAACTGAAACTGTAGCTAATATTCTATGTAGAATCCAACCAGTCTCCTCATTGTCAATTGCCTTGGAGACGGTGTCTATTTGGAATAAATGTCTCATTAAAGAGAAATTAGTAGGGATTGATAGCTAAAAGCTATTTAATTATTTTATCAGAGAAAATGGGTTATTATAACTTATGATTAAGTGATTCAAACAGCATAAACATAAGTTTGGACATGGGGCAGACGTGCTATATAATCTTGGACTCACAGTAGAACTTTACATATTGGAATATCATCTGAATTTCTGTTCATCCACCAGATCTATCTTTTAAAAAACATGTAATAGTTCATAGTTACCAAGAGAATGAACTCAAAGCTTCTTAGTGTGGCATGCAAAGATTTATATTATAAAGGCTCAATATATCTTTCTAAGATTAACTGTTCTCACTTCTTCTAGTCTTCACCCCGGGCCTCCTAGATTTCAGCAACCCTGTACCTATTTATTATCCTTTGGGTAAGACACACCTGACTGTGACTCTCTATCTTTATTTACACTACATTCTCATCTTGGAATGCCCTCTGTTTTTCTATTTTACGAAATACTACTTTCCATTCAAGGTCCAACCTCTTCTGTGAAACCTTCCCCATTTCAAAGTCCAAAACATCTCCTCTTCAGTTTACAGAATAATTTACCACCTTTCCATTATAGCACCAAGTGCAGCCCACTCTTTAGTTACAGTCTATTCTATATGTGTCATATTTCCAACTGGATTTAGAGCCTATTTAAGGCAAGCATTGTCATGATATCACTGTGTTAGGTGCTCAACTAAATGATTATTTCCAGAATTGACTTGATAAAAAACAAATCAGTGTAATAAGCCAAGACCCAAACTTTAAATGTCCCAAATAAGAAAAATAAAAGAACACAACACAAAAACTAGAATTGTAGTGTAAAGATAGAAAAATACTTCTCAGTGACCCTGATTATGAGTTACAAGTTCGCCCAAATAAACCTGAGCTATTGATGGTTAAGAAGTAAAGAGCTGTTATAAACAATTCAATTTAATCTTGCTTGGTCTTTATGGAGCCAATATAGCATGGCCCCCAAATTTCCTAATTCAATTGCCAGAGACCTGAAATTTTGTTTGAGGCACAAAGAACCATTAGAAAGAACAAGAGAGTGGTAAAGGAAACTGTTGAATAGAGAAGAGAGACTCTCTTCCCTCAAAACAAAAAGGTAGGGGGGGGGGACCTCTCCTACATCAGTGCTAGGAAGGAGAGTCCTGCATTTGGGCTTCCATTCCTTTCTCACTGCCCAGAGGTCAACTACAGAAAGTAGTTCATTCAAATGTCTGGGTAGAAAATGAGCAGACTCCACCGCACGGTTGTGAGAGCAGTAGGAAGAATAGAGGAGTTAGGGGAAAAACACTGGTGTAATTAAGCGGGGAACCAGATGGCCAGGTGGTAAGATTTAAAGGGAGAATCAGACAAGAGATTTCTGCAGCAAGTCAAACAGGAGTTCAAGTGTACTGTCCTATGTCATTCCCCCAATGTTCCACTTTGGGGCTGTTTGAGAAAATAAAAATGATTACATTGCCAAGATACACATTGATCCTAAGAGATGTCATAGTTTGAAAGACCAAAAAAAGATTTGTGTATTCCTCTAGGTTTTCCAGTTTTGCTCCAGATGGTTTTGGGAGGCCTCTGCACTTCTTTACTCACCAACCGATTTTTCTTTTTTTAAATTTTTTTATTTTTTACATTTTTTAAAATTACATAAAGCTTTACAAAGATTAGTACATATATCTCTTTTTCCCCCTGCCCTTCCCTCAGCCTCCCCTACCCCCCAGTGTTTTGTGTCCACTGGTTATGCTTAAATGCACACACAAAAGTCCCTTGGCTGATCTGTTACCCCCCCACCCCCCGCCAATGTCCCTGTCCTTGTTGCTGTAATTTGACAGTCTGTTTGATGTTGCTCTGCCTCTGTATCTATTTTTGTTCACCAGTTTATAATGGTTATTATTATTCATAGATGAGTGAGGACATGTGGTATTTTTCTTTCATTGACTAGCTTATTTCACTTAGCATTATGTTCTCCAGCTCCATCCATACTCCTACAAATGCTAAGAACTCCTTCCTTTTTTACAGCAGCATAGTATTCCATTGTGTAGATGTACCACAGTTTTCTAATCCATTCATCTGCTGATGGGCACTTAGGCTGTTTCCATATTATAGCTATGGTAAATTGTGCTGCTATGAACATAGGGATGCATATGTCCTTTCTGATTGGTGTTTCTGATTTCTTAGGCTATATTCCCAGAAGTGGGATCACAGGGTCAAAAGGGAGATCCATTTTTAATTTTTTGAGGAAACTCCATACTGTACTCCACAGTGGCTGCACCAGTCTGCATTCCCACCAGCAGTGCACGAGTGTTCCTTTTTCTCCGCATCCTCTTCAGCACTTGTCGTTAGTTGATTTGTTGATGATAGCCATTCTGACAGGTGTGAGATGGTACCTCATTGTTGTTTTGATTTGCATCTCTCTGATGATTAGTGACTTTGAGCATGTTTTCATATGTCTCTTGGCTTTCTGAATGTCATCTTTTGAAAAGTGTCTGTTTAGGTCCTTTGCCCATTTTTTGATTGGATTGTTTGTCTTTTTTTTGTTAACTTATATGAGTTCCCTATAAATGTTGGAGATTAAATCTTTATCAGTGCTAACATTGGCAAATATGTTCTCCCATGTAGTGGGTTTTTTTGTTGTTTTGCTGATGGTTTCTTTTGCTGTGAAGAATCTTTTTATTTTGATAAAGTCCCATTTGTTTATTTTCTCTTTAGTTTCCAATGCCCTAGGGGCTGTGTCAGTGAAGAAACCGCTTTGGCATATATCTGAGATTTTGTTGCCTTTGTATTCCTCTAGTATTTTTATGGTTTCCCATTTTACGTTTAAGTCCTTTATCCATTTTGAGTTTATTTTTGTGTATGGTGTAAGTTGGTGGTCTAGTTTCATTTTTTTGCATATATCTGTCCAATTTTCCCAGCACCATTTATTGAAGAGACTGTCTTGATTCCATTGTATGTTCTTGC
>PVJC01012093.1:0-40300 GCA_004026665.1 Murina feae | reverse complement strand
GGTTGGGAAGCGATGGGAGGGTTGGGTGTGGGTGGGGAGCCTATGGGTGGGGTGGCGGGTGGGGTGGGGGTGGGGAGCCTGATCAGTGGGTGGCAGGTGATGTGTGTGGGTTGGGTGGGGCGAGATGTGCGGGTGGCAGGTGGCAGGTGGCAGGTTGTGCGGACACAGGCTGGGCTGAGGGACCCCCGAGTGCACAAATCTTTGTGCACCGGGCCCCTAGTGTTATATATAATTTGCATATTGTATCAGTATATTAGTTATATATACTTAAACATAAAATTTAGTGTTTTATTTGTATTACTATAAATTTCGTTAATATTAATATATTACTATATTTATAACTTTTTTTCTGGATACTAGCTTCTTTAGAAACAGACCTCATTCTATTCCTACCCTTAGAACAGTGCTGAGCACATAGCCAGGGTCTGTGTGCTGTTGAATGAAGAGTGGCCCTGCTTGGGAGGAGCCCACAAACGAGGAGGCAGGCAGGCACAAATTAAGCCAGTGGTTCTCAACCTGTGGGTCGCGACCCCTTTGGTGGTCAAACGACCCTTTCACAGGGGTCGCCTAAATACATCCTGTATATGAGATATTTACATTACAGTTCATAACAGTAGCAAAATTACAGTTATGAAGTAGCAATGAAAACAATTTTATGGTTGGGGGTCACTGCAGCATGAGGAGCTGTATTAAAGGGTCGCGGCATCAGGAAGGTTGAAAACCACTGAATTAAGCAGTGATAGCACAGCAGGCTGAGTGTGATTCAGAGGGGCTGAGGTGGGACCACGGAGAAAGAGACAGATCCTACCCACTGGAGTCTGGGCAGATTTCCCAGAGTGGTGCTGTTTGGCCTTGGCTTTCAAGGACAGATGAGCATAACTTGGAAGGCTGAGGAAATCAGGGGCTTTTCTGCATGGGGTGGCAAGCCTATAAAGAGGTCTTAAGGCAGAAACATGTGGGAATGGAGCTTGGGGTAGAGCAGGGACTAGAAGGCTGGAGGAAACTAAGGTGGTGCAGGACTTGGTTGCTGGGGCCACTGCCCACATCCTGGACTAGGTGCCCTGTGGACCTAGGCCTGTATTTGCAGGGTGGAGCCTTCTCTGTCCAAGAGGAGTCTGGCCGGCCCCAGTGCTCCCTTTGGCTGGCACACCAGGTGCCAGGTGAGTGTTGGCGGCACTGGGACAGGGATTTCTTCAGCTGGCGCCCTCGCCTCAGCCTCCAGGCTTGTGGGTTTCATGAGCTTTGTGTCTTGCTCCTGACTAGGTGGTGAAGAAGGTGAAGTCCATGCAGATGTTCCACATGCCCGTCGCCTCGGCCATGCAGGGAGACCGGCTGGGCATCTGTGTCACCCAGTTTGATCCCAAGCTGCTAGAGCGTGGCCTGGTGTGTGCCCCTGAGTCCCTGCACACTGTCCATGCGGCCATCATCTCCGTGGAGAAGATCCCATATTTCCGGGGGCCACTGCAGACCAAGGCCAAGTTCCACATCACAGTGGGCCATGAGACAGTTATGGGCCGGTTAATGTTCTTCAGCCCTGCCCCAGACAACTTTGACCACGAGCCTGTGCTGAACACCTTCGATTTCTCCCGAGAATACCTATTCCAGGAACAGTACCTCTGTAAAGATCTTGAGCCAGGGTCAACAGGCAATAATGACCAGGCCACCGAGAAGGCAGGCCAAGCCACAGAAGGCCTCTGTCCCCGACAGCAGTGGGCCCTCGTGGAGTTTGAAAAGCCCGTCACCTGCCCTCGGCTGTGCCTGGTGATCGGCTCCAGGCTAGATGCGGACATTCACGCCAACATGTGCCGGCTGGCCTTCCATGGCGTCCTGCTGCATGGGCTGGAGGACAAGAACTATGCTGAGAGTCTCCTGCCCAAGCTGAGAGTGTACAAGTTGAAGCACAAGCACGGCTTTGTGGAGCGGGTAAGCAGCTCCTCCCTGCCCATTGCCCTTCTGTCGGGATCTGGTGGCTGAGGTGGGCAGTTTGGCATCTGAGATGAGAGCCAGGAAGGCATCTGAGACCTTCTGATCTCAACTTCTGTAGTTTTTAAGCAAGGAAACTGAGGCCTTCAGGGGTCAAGTGGCCCAAGTTCTCTTGTTAGTCACTGTGCCAGGGCCTACACCCAGGCAAGGAGCCCTCAGGGAGTAAAGGCGCGCACAGAGGGAGAGCAGGCCTGGCTCTCACACAAGCCAGTTTCAGGCAGCAGTCTTTCACCTGGGCCAGCAACCAGGGGTATCAATGGCCTTCCTGAGCCTTGGAGGGAAGGCTGGGCCCTGCCCTATCACCCTGATGCCAGGCCCTGACTCCCGGTGGGGGAGGGGGGGGCGGGCGGTAAGGGGGGAGCCTGAGCTTTCATTAGGCAGGGTGGCTGCCATGGCTGCCCCAAGCCAGTTATGTCAAGGAGAGGAAGTATATGACTGGTGTTGCAGGCCATACTGGGTCAAGTCTGTTCTTAGTCTGTAGGGTGGGGGAGTAGGGGCTAATGGCAGCAGGGAGTTCCAGAGAGCAAGAGGTGGGAAGGTACAGGAAGATAACATAGAGGGAGGGTCCGGGTTGCTGGCTTTCTGGGGTATCTGATGTCACTGGAGGCAGTTTTTAAACGTGTAAGTAAGCCAGTCTAGTTTATAGGCCTATCATTAGGGTGGATAGGTATGATGGCCTGAGAGAGCCTACCCAGGGTCCAAAAGTCCTGGAACCTTCTTCCCTTGGGTGGACCTGCCCACCCTTAACATCCATCCATATAGGTGTCAGTGGGAATCCATGCCTACTGGTCCTCAAATGAATGGGTGGACAAATGTGCAAATCTCACTGTCCCTGGGGCTGGCTGCCTGGATGTGTGTTTATACAGGTAAGGGATGGCCATTAGGGGAGGGGAAGGGAGGAGGAGGGCTGGGACTGGGCTGTAACTGACTGAGCATGGCAGGGCTGCAACCCCAGTGTTGGGGAACTCAGGCTCCTAGAGGGATATGCCCTGAGGCTCTCAGCAGGCCTTACAGTTCTGCTCCTCAGACAGTGGAATGAGATCACCCCTCTGCTTCAGCCCTGCTCATGTCAGCACAGGCTCTAGCACAGTGTCAGACCTATACTGAGCAGGTGCTCAGGAGAAGGTGCCCGGAGCCTTGTGCATTAGACAGTGTTGGAGCTACCATTGCCTACCACCCTCCGTCTCCCTTTCTTCTTCCAGATCCCCAGGTTTTCTCCTCTGGAACTCTCTGTCATTGCAGACCCCTCATCTCATAATGCTTCCTAGGTACTCAGGACCTGTCCCTCTTCTTCTCCTACTCCTCCCCATAATCCGCCCTCCAGTGGGGAAATGAGAGCAGCCCTTTCCTCACCCGCTCACAGATCCAAAACTCAGGATTCCTAAATCGATGAACACAGCCCTCCAACTCAGCCAAGCACAGCTCAGTCACTCAATGTGTGGGTCCTGGAGCAGGGTCTGCATCCCACCTCTGCTGTTCTCTGAGCAGGGGACTGTCCTCTGTGAATGTAGGTTTTCTCATCTGCAGAGCAGTGGCATATGCTAAGCTCCTAAGGTCACTGGAAAGTGTTGAAGGCTGACAATGGGGGCCTGTTCCAGGGCCCCATCAGCCCTAGGCCAGCCCCAAAAAGCTGTTGACGATGAATGTGATAAGGCACACATCACTCATTTGTCTAGCTTGATTTGTTAGCAGCGTTATGGAGTATAATTATTTTGTGGTGAAATATCTACCATGGAGTAATGCCCCACTTGGTGTATTCATGGATCTAATTGCCCACACACAAGCCTATCAGTGGTGGGACAGCAGTCACCTCCTTTGAAGACAGGAGCCTGGGTTTGTGAGGAGCAAGTAACACATTGCTAAAATGAATCAAGCTGGAGTGTCCTTGGTGGGAGACTTTCCTTCCTGTTAAGGTTGGTAAGGCACTGAACTTGGGCATCAGATGGATAGGGCTCAAACCCTGGCTATGCTGTGCAGCACTGCATACCAAGGACAGCCATTTTATTTCAGCATCCTCATTCATTCAGGGCAAACTACAACCTCATAGGGTTAGATTGAAGGAGACACCATAGCACAGAGCATCACATGTAAGAGTTCTAGTGCAGGTGCAGCCAGAAGGCTGGACTGTTTGTGAGGGGTGGTCCTGTTTGCTTTAAGCAAGATCCAGAGTGCCCAGAGATTTTCAGATTGCTTGGTCAGCCACAGTCTGTGCCGTGTAGCAGACTGGTCAGATGTGCAGGACAAAGGCCTGGCAGGCCTTGGGTCATTTCTACCCTCAACACCTCTTAAGGTAGAAATGGGATGGTTATGAGCCTTCCCTGCAGCTCAGGTATATTGCAGTGCTGCCCTGTGAAGTCAGAGGGAGACGAGATGGGGGAATACACGTGAGGGCCCAAGATCAGTACTTGGCTCCTAACTCTGTGCTTGCTGTTTTCATGATTATTAATTTTTAAGCTCTTAGAGTCATAATAATAACTCCTAGAATTTGGGGCCAAAATGATATTTCACTCCTTACCCCTGGACATCATTATCCCTCTCTGAAGCACAGGGACCAGTTCCCTGACCCCTGTCAGGAACCACCCAAGGCTGGTGGAAGTGGCATGTTTTGGGAGGGAACTAAGAATCAGTCTGCCCATGGTTATGATTGTCCAGGGCAGGGAGAGCCCCATGCTGATCTTTCCTTGGCCGTGCTTGGCTGCCTCCAAAACTTTTTGGACACATCACAGCTACCTCCTAGCATCCCGAGCATGCCTTCATTCAAAGCCGTCTCCAGGAGGCCAAGGCATCTTGAAAAAGTTAAATTCAGTCTCCCAGGATGGATCTTCACCACCATGGCGAGCCAACTCCCAGCCTTTACTCTGTCCTGGGGTAAGGACAGAGCACAATGGGCAGGCTCATTGTGTGCTCTGCAGGCACAGTCAGCTTTCTGGGAGGTCCTCCATTCATAGAGAAGGAAGGCCCAGCCCTCGATAGATATGTTTTGAATGAACACTTTCCACCTGGAGGGCTTAAAGTATATAGGCCTTCTGAACCTATCACCTAAAATATATTATTCATTCACTAGAGGCCCACTCACAAATTCATGCATGGGTGGGGTCCCTCGGCCTGGCCTGCAATCAAGGGCGACCAGCTGCGGGGAGGGACCACAGGAAGTTGGCTATGAGAGCACACTGACCACCAGGGAGCAGCTCCTGCGTTGAGTACCTGCCCCCTGGTGGTCAGTGCATATCATAGTGACAAGTCATTCGGTCAACAGTTATACGCTCACTTAGGATTTTATGTATAGAGATATGTTCAGATGTTTACTGAGCTCCTGTGTGTGACAGGCACTGTGGATACAAGATGGACAACGTTCTTGTCTTCACAAGGGGGACTGGCAGAGAATAGTAGATTGGGCACTTTTAGGTAGTAGTAACTTCTAGAAAGAAAATAATTAAGGGAGGTAACTGGGAAATGCTGAAGACCATGCATGGCACATTGCAGAGGCCAGCTTTCAGGCCTCCAGCCTTTCCTCTTCCTGTGCTAGTTTTTTCTGGATCTCTTTCTGAGCTGCTACAATCAAATACAACATAATCAACTCACCCCTGGAAGTGGCTTTCCTTGCTCAGCAACAAATGAGTCACTTGGGAACTGACAATGGATGCAGCCTCATTCTCATTTTTTATTTTTGTGAAGAAATTATGCTGTGATGACTTACACTGTTTGAAATTTTCTCACTTTTCTGACCATTGTTTTTCTGTGAGCTGGGACTGTATCTGATGTCAGTGTATACTGTATTCTGTCAGCAGAATCGGTAGCAAACACAACGCTTTGCCATGTGATTCAACTAAATAATCTCCACATCCCACAGAGGCTTGGAAGTATGACATTCAAAGTCCACTTTTTCTGTTTTGAATATGCAATGGTGGGTGTGCACTGATAATACAAGTAAATAACTAAGATGTGTGGTTGGATGCGATGCTGTGGAGCTCTCCCTGAGTCACTGCATTTTGTCATGCACCTGGCACCTCCTAGGTCAGTGCTGCAACTGCTCAGCTCTACTGCTGTGAACAGGATGGAAAGGAGTCAGTGTGGCTGAGTGCCTGAAAACTTCACTTATCGATGCTGACATTTGGATTTCCTACAGTTTTCACCCTCATAAAATAGTCTTCTTATGATATTTTTCAACCCACTGGAAAATATAAAATCTATTCTTAGCTAAAGGCCATGCAGAAACAGATAGTGGACAGGATTTGGCTGTAGTTTTTCAACCTCTGATCTAAATGGTAAGTAGGAGTCTTGAAATAGAATACACATACTGCAAGGAAAAGTCTGTCACCTACACTACAAGTTCTCCCCTCTCTCTGCATTCCCTAGGAGTCAGGTTCTCCCGTGGGCCTTGGTTAATAGAGTTGGTGCAGAGCTCACCCCAGCTGGGTAAAGGGAAGTGAGTGTTCTAAAGAGCTGTCTTTCTAGGGAGAGGGCTTGGGGAAGGGAATTAGAGCATATGGTGATGAGGGAAATTATTAGTATCCCATTTTTAAGTAAAAATACAGAAATGTAAGGTTATGAACACTGATAAAGGAAAAGAAATTATGAATGGTATAAAAAGTGTAGTAGAATTTCCACATTAACTAAGAAAAAACTGGAATGAATTTAATTAAACCAACAAAAATAAGAAAAACAAGAACACTGCTCATAAATAATAACAAAAACAGAAGGAACAAAATTAAGTTTTAGCCACACAAAATGTGACTAGCTGCGTTCTCCTACTTAAATACAGAGACTACAGCATCTGGTTATATGATGTTTATAAGAAATACACTTAAAGTGATAAACAAAGGTTAAGAATAGAAAGATGTTAGGTGACTATAAACAAAAAGAAAATATGAGTAATAATATTAATTTCAGACAGTGTAGAATCTAAGATTAAGAATACTAACCAAGATAAAGAGGGCGTCATGATAAAGGCACAGTTACAAACTTGTATACACAAAACATATAAAAACAACATCTCTTAGAAATCCAAGGAGAACTTGGTAAAAAATGGAATGATAATTGCAGTGGGACACTGGCAAGTGCATATTTCAGAATTGGACAGGTCCACTAGGCAGCAGATAAAAGACAAAGAGACGTAATACAGTCACTATGTTTGATTTCTAGATAGGCAGATGGAAATTCGTACATCCCATGAATAGAGAATATATACTTTTTTCTGTATGTATGCCACGTTTACAGAAACTGAGCATTCAGCAGTAATCATTTAAAAATATTTATAGAACACTCACTATGTGCTGATTTCAGGGCTGGATTTATAACAATGAATAAGAAAAGAAAAATCCCTTCTCTCATGGAATTTGAATTTTAGTTGTACTTGAAGCCACAGAAAAAACCTAAAGGATTTTTTAAAGTAGAAACCATAAACCATAAACCATTGAAATTAGAAATGAAGAATTTATATGTAGATATGGCTATAGATATATATAGTTGGTGTGTTCATTCATTCATTCATTCATTCTTTCATATATTTTCTGCTTGGAGGCTAGCAAACAGTAAATTGTCCATTTGGTTAAGGCCATTTCTCATACTATTATATAATGTTGAATCCCTTAATAATAACTTTTTTTCTCTTTTTGAGTTTTCTTATAGTCCTTCTATTACATTGCAGACAGCTTTAGGTTCCCTGGAAGATGACTTTAACACAGGGTCAAGATTCAGACCCTTCCATAGCAGCAGTATAGAACTAGGATTCAGAACTAGATTTCTTCATCGTATTTCCTTTTACCATCAGGTTCCTGTTTATGACAAGCCACTCTAGTTTTCTCTTTAGAGTAGCATGTGAAGTTTTCCTTTTAAACATATATATTTAAAGAAAACTATTAAATACATAATAGTACAGGTGTGCAAAGATCTGGTGAAAATTATGAGGGGTGAAGGATGTGTCACAGCCAAAGCTGGGAGATGCTGTCCCCAGAGGTCCCTGCAACCTGAGCCAGCAGCTCCTCTCTCAGGGCGCTCAGGACAGAGTCTCACAGGAAACGGGGTCTTCCTAGTGCAGGACAGACTCGTGCCCATGCCAGAGGGACATCCAGATGGCTACAGGGGCCAGGAGAGAAGCAAGAACTGCTGAGGTGGGAGGAAGTGGTCTGGTCAGGGAAAAGCATGAAAGAGCTGATGACCTTTGAGGTGTGCCTCGACACTGTTCAGAATTGGGGTCAGGGTGGTGGTGGAGGAGGACATGGAAGAGGGACTTCCCAGGACCAGGCACTGCTTCCACAGAGGCACAGAGCTGTCATGCAGGCCCTGGCCATTTGGGAAAGAACCCTGAGCCCAGGGTCTCCAGCAGCTGCAGGGCAGGGGACAGGAGCTCCACAAGGTAGACCAGGCCAGGTCCTGAAGCCAAGCTCTTTATCCTCGACCAGGGGAAACACTGCAGACTGGGGATTAGGGGAGGCTTGTTCAACTTGTAGTAGAGAAATGCTCTGAGCAGGGCCAGCAGAGCCGCCTACAGGGAGGCTGTCCACTCATCCCCAGCCTCGCCTCTCTCACCCAGCCTTCTAGTTGATTTGAATCATCTGGCCATCACTAAAGTCACCTGTTTTCTTACTTGTAACAATTGTATGAAAAGAAGTGGGCAAATGAGGGCTCAGTGCCAAGGACTGTGAGTGCTCTGTACCCCTGCCTGCTCTGTGTTATACCTTCTATTGCCACACCCCAGGAGGCCTTCCTCACCTCCCCATCCATCTGCCTCTCTCCCTGCCCTGGCGTCTTGCACAGCTCCGCCCCAATAATTTTCTACAAAACAAAGGTAGTCCTGCCAGCTCCTGCTCAAAAATCTCTTTTTGCCCACCTAACTATCAGGACAAAGACAATGCTCACACCTTAACACACCACGGCTGGCCTGCCACTAATTGTGAAGCTAGCGGCAAGCCAGCCATGGGTACTAGGGAGTGGCAGACCGGGAAGACAGGCAGGTGGGCCAAGTGGATGCTTCCTGGAGACCAGGACTGGAGGAGAGAAGAGGGCCAAGCATGGTGGTGTCTGCAGGCTGCGGCTACGTGCAGCCCAGGAAGCTCAGGCTCCAGCCTGCAAGAGTCTCAGGGCCTGCTCGGTAGACCTCCCAAAGGTGCAGGACTTCGGTCAATTCTCTTTTCCTCAGTTTCCTTACTAGAGGAATGGGGCTTTGCCTCTCTTTTTTGTGAGGTGCTATAAGAAAGGGAGATCAGTCCATGTAAGATGCTGTAACTGGCACAGGGTAGGCTTTTGTGGACCCGAGGTATCATCATTGCTGTTTACTCAGACTTGCCTCATGGCATACATGCCATTCCTGGGTCCCCAGCTGGGGTGGTAGCAAGAAGCTGGCACCCCCTGCCCCTGTGGTGGAATCGGGCCAGCCATGCTGGTCATCCTGGGTCTGGAACCCACTGGCGCCAGGTAGGAAGGCCTCAGGGCTGGGCCAGAGGAGCCTGTGGCATCCACCCAACCAAATGTAAATAGGCAAACATCACCAGGAGCACTGGCTGGCTTTGAAGTAGAAAGCGGTGCTGCCTCCGGCTCCTGGCTTGCCCCCTGCACAGCTGATGGTTGTTAAACGTGCCTGGCTGGGGTTCGGGCCAGTCTGTGACTACCGCTGGTAAGCAGGGACTATACTTCCTGACCAGGGGCCATCTGGCAGGCTTGGCGGCCCAGGTGGGCAACTTCAGAGCCCCAACCCCTGGAGAAAGCAGCACTTGGCCCGCCTGGCTGTCCCTTGTTCCCCCAGTCCCTGTCAGCAGACTGAAGGTTGTGTCAGCTCCCAGGCCAGGTGCCCCTGAAGCAGAGGCCTAGAAGGTGCCCTCCTTAAGGATAAGATCAGATGGCTGTTCTAATGTTCTGGCTCCTGGCCCAAATCCTCAGCCTCTCTTACAGATACTGGCATCGATAGCTGAGAGTCTTGCTTGGCTGCTGAAGGGTCTGTTAGCCTACCTTGAAAATTGCTTTTTTTGATTGCATACAGTCACAGAATTGAGGCAGATCGACATGGTAGAAAGAGCTGATTCTGGAGACCAATGCACTGAGCGCCTAGGCGCTGGCTTGGCCTGACTGTGGACAAGTCTCTCCCTACCCCCTCTACTTCTGCCTCAGAACCTGCTTCTTTAAAAAAAATACGTTTTAATTGATTAGAGAGAGAGAGAGAGAGAGAATAACATCAATTGACTGTCTCCCATATGCACCCCAACACCATATGTTTGCCCTGGGGGACTGAACCTGCAACCTGGGGCACATACCCCAACTGGGAATCAAACCAGCAAACCTTTTGGTGCATGGGGTGATACTCAACCAATTGAACCACACCAGCCAGGGCAGAACCTGTTCCTTCTTTAAAGGACCTGTGGTAGGGAGTAGATAAGACCATATAAGCATGGAGCCTGGTAAACTAGTATAGTTAAGCGCCCAGTAAAATGTCAGTTTCCTTTCTTTTCCTTGAAAAGCAGCTGCCTTTGGGAGCCATACTTTGGTACCTCCTGATCAGCCACTGACAGGAATTTTACCCGTATGGGTGCCTGGGTGATGAAAACCGGAAACAAGAGGAGGTTCCATGTGGATAAAAGGTTGTAAGGGAGGAGGGAACTAGCAGTCAGGGCTTGTCACCAATGGGCAGAGCTGGCTAGTCTTGAGAGCTGGTTGTGGGGAGTGTTGGGCAGATTCCTCCCTGGGTGGGTGCTCTCTGTGACGTGCAGATCCTGGCCCATCCTAGGTCTTCCTAACCTGGGCCTCTGGAACTCAATTGACAAAATGAGATGAATTGAAGGCTGATTTCCTTGTCTGGGCTAACTGTAAGGGGTTGCAATGCGGCTGATCCTCACCGACAGCATATTTTCATTCAGAAATCTCATTTCTTCCTCACAACAATCTTGGAGGTGGATATGTTCACCCTGTTTCATAGGAGAGAACACTGAGGCTCATCGGAGCGACTTGGCTTGCCATGGCCCTGCACTGGGAGGAGGTACATGCCAGTCTTATGAAATATTTCCTATGCTGAACAAGAATAGATGATACAAGAGTGTCGTCATTATCCCAGGGACTCTTGGCAAAGTTGTCAATTCTGGTGGCCTTCAAGTGCCCTGGAAGAATTAACGCCCTATTTGTAGGGAGCCTCTGAGAAGACTGATTGGGAGGCAGGGGGTTGGGTTCGGAGGGCAGGACCTGGAAGGCAGTCTGTGCTGAGTGTATATTGGCATCCTTGCTTTTCTTCAGCAGGTTTGATATCTCTGTATCTTGTGCTTTCTGAGTCTATTAGAACATCCCCTGCCCCAGATGGCGCTTCACTTCAGCTTTTCCCTTTTTGACATTGAGCCAGTCTTTTCTTTGGGGATCATCCTGCTACCAAGTCTTAGGTGTTCCAATCCACATCAATACCCCTAATCCTAACACCAACTTTTTTCAGAGGAAGAAACTGAGGTTCAGAGAAGTCCCTTGCCCAAGATCGTAGCGCTGGAAGAGGCAGAGGCAGGACTCAAGCCTTCCTAGCTCCTTTTTTCTCTTTAGTCCTCCTCACAGCAGACCTGGCACAGAGCTCCATCTCACAGCCTGCTGACCCTCTTTCCTTGGTGCCATTTTCCCAATTTTAATTAGAATACTGGCTTCAGAACTTGGGCAGTTCCCAAGCCTCATCATGGGAGCCGGGCTCTGAGAGAGACACACACATGTAATGACATAATTATGTGCACAGGCAGCCAAGTCCCCACTCAAAAGCTGGGGACAGTGGGGACTCACCTGGCATGTAAGCGAGGACCTGGCTTCATGTGCAGCCAGTGACTGCTCCAATGACTGCAAGCTAATAAACAAAGCAAATTATTCATGCAAACAGTGAAAGTCCCTTCCTAGAGTTATTGTAACTGTGCTGGCCCCATTTCAGCATTGTTTCCTCGGAGCAAGTCCCACCGAGCAAATCCCACATGCATTGCCTTTGTTTTGGTGTTACAGTGACTGATTTCAAGATGAAAAACCTCCCGTTGTTCTCTAAGGGGTTTTCCTTATTGGATGTGCCGGTGTCTGGTCTCTGAGGTCTCTCCTTCAGTGTGAAGAGTCTGTGACTTGGAGAGGAGTCCAACTATTGCACATGTGCATGCGTATACACATATTCTAGAGATGGACAGGGCTGAGGAAAGCCATTTCCCAGTCTTCTGTCTTTGACACCCAGGACAGATGATGATCCCTGGTCTTCCTGAAGCTCTCCAGAGATGTAGGCCTCACTGCCTGCAGCAGGAGGGGCTGTCACCTCTCCTCCAACCAGACTTTTAATTCAATGAGGTTTCATGCTGCAGACATTTGATGAGTCCCCTCTTAGCACCCACCCAGTAATTTCTGGAAGGTGTTAGCTCATAGATGCAGAAATGTGCTTAGGCCAGCTCCTACCTTTCAGGACACACACACACACACACACACACACACACACTTCCAACAGGGCCAACCTGCGGCTATATTGGGAGACCTATACACAGGCTTCGTCCTGGCTGCTCCTACCACAGCCTTTGAATAGGGATACTGTGGCTGGCAGGGTGCTGTGGAAGAGTGTTGTGTCAGCTAACAAGGTCTGCTCACATCTGTGAGGCAGTGGCCAGTGGTGCTGGATGCATAGAACCCTACCTACAGCCCTGTGGTCCTATATGGCACAACTGGGGGAGTCCTGGGGGAGTAGGCAACAGAGGCTTCATATGAACCTGCAGCAGCTCTCTTTCCCCACTTTGCAGACTAGAGCTGAGGCCCACACAAGTTAGGACACAGGCCAGGGTCCTCCAGGCCACCGGACTGGGGCTTTGAGCCCTGGCTCCGACCCACGATGCAAGCGGTAGCTGACCATGCCCTCTAGATCCCCCTCTCTGCTGTGAAACCTTACTAGTAAAATCGGGTTGGATGCAGCACTCCAGACTGCTCTTAGCTCCTTTTATCGTTCCTCACACCTGGCCCCATCTTCATACCTTTGCCCTGCGTGTTCTCTTGACTCTAGTAGGCCACATTTTCCCAAGTTCAGAGGCCTGTGCTAGAACTGGTTACTTGGAATTCGCCAGCACCACAGAGGGGGACAGCTCACCTTCTCTCCTACCTCATTTTGTGGGTGAGGAAACTGGAGGCCTGGGGAATCAGTTGCCTTTCATGCATTCTCCGTCTGGCCTGCAGCACTCCACAGCAGAGCGTCTGCACTGGCATATCTTCCTTTGAAGGTGAGGGGCTTGGGCCCACCACAGTTCCTCTCCTGTGGCCATGCTCCATCCGTCCTCCCTCCCTGTCTCCTTCCCTGTAGACAGCCCATGGGGGCTGGGTCCCTGCACTTGGGGATCGGCTCCTCCAGGAACTTGGGGTTTCAGGAATTGGGACAGGGGCCAGACTTGCAGGCCGTCCTGGGTTCAGCAGTTACGGCCTGCTCCAGGGAGCCCGAGGGATGGAAAATGCCAGTGCTGGGCTCCGTCACTGCTGCCAAACCTCCACCTCCTTTTGGCTCTTGTTCCCCTGGGACACCACGAGGCAGGAAAAGCTGGGTGTGTGACTTTGGGCAAATCCTTTCACCTTGCTGAGTCCCTGCAGGGCTTTTCTAAAGATTAATCAATGGTGTGGAGGCGCCTCTCCAAGAGTGTGGCTGAGGCCCACTTGTGGCTTCCATCTGCTGCAGGCCTTGTGGGAGGGTGGAGCAAGGGCTGGGGGTCTGGAGAGGAGGGGTGTGCGACTGGCTCCTAGAAAGATACACTCTGGTTGCTGTAACATGACCGTGGGCAGGGCATCCCAGAGTTTCTGGTGGTGTGCTGAAGGCCAGCTTCCTTCCTCACCACCCAATTTACAAATGGAAGCAAAGACACAGTGGGTAACGGGAGCACCCAGTCAGCACCGTTGTGTCAGTGCTGTTGTATCTTCTGGCTACATCATAACACAAGCAAGCAGGAGCTCCCTTTGAACCTGAAATCCTTTCTAAACTGCCACTCTACCACCAGTGAGACTATGAGGCCAGCCGCAAGAAGAGCCCCTCGGGCCTCCTCAGAGGGTCAGAAGAAGCCTGTTCACTCCCACCCTTATCCGGGAGGCTTATAAAAATATTGTGGTAATGTAGGTCAGTGAACTGAATGGCATCACACACCGGGGGGATTACAGGCCCTACCCACCCACCGGCCCACTCTGTCAGATGAGAATGTAAACAAGGAATGCTGAGAGCCCTCGCTTCCTGGCCCTAGACCTGTTTATGTAGCACTTAAACCAGTGTTGGGGGTCTCCACCGTCTGCCATAAAGCCCTGAGGCTTTTTGAAGTTCCCCAGAAGTTAATAAAATTAGTCTGCCCTCATTGTGAGACCCTGCCTTGGGGAACGAGAGATCCTTTGCTGTCTCTGTGGCATTTAGCTTTTTAAGTTAATATTTTATAACCAAGGAAAGGAGGGGGCACCTGCCACCCCAGGGCTTTGGTCACTGGGAGGCCCAGTGCCAGGCCATTGAGAAAGACCAGCACTAGGTATGCAAGACAGCTAGGCCCAGAGCAGGCTGGCTGGCTCACTCTTTGATGACCATATCCTCCAACCGCATGTCCATTTAAGTCATTTGCTTTTATCCCCAAAGAGCCAAGAGCTACCTTCTCCCCATCTCCATCTCATGTGCTTATTTACTGGGACCTGCCACGGGTCAGGGTGAGGGCTGTTTGGACAGCACTCCCATTTGGTGAGGGACACTGACGGGCCAGCTGTCAGTGATGAGACAGAACTGCCAGACTCTTGGGACAGGAGGGGCCTGTTGTGGGGAAAGCTGCTCAAGCTGAACTGGGAAGAACATGGGAGGGTAGTGTGATAAAGGAACATGAGGAAATTTGCGGCGTGATAGATATATTCAGTAGTTTGATTGTGGTGATGGTTTCATGAGTTTATACATATATCCTAACTTACCAAATTGGGTACCTTAAATATGTGCATGCTGTTGTCCTCAATGAAACTGTTAAAAATAATGAGAGCCCGCAAACACAAGCGAGCACTGCACATGCCCCAGCAACCATGGGAAGGTGTACATCCTGGACTGAGTCCAGCACTTAGGGAGCACCCAGCGAGAGAACGCAGCAGAACATGGAG
This sequence comes from Murina feae, assembly GCA_004026665.1. Lineage (NCBI taxonomy): Eukaryota > Metazoa > Chordata > Mammalia > Chiroptera > Vespertilionidae > Murina > Murina feae. The sequence continues at coordinate 25,258 of PVJC01012093.1, read as the reverse complement.
GAGCATGTTTCTGCCTTCATGGCCTTGTGTGCTGGTTGGGAGCAGTGAAGAGTAACAGCTTAAGCTGTGGCCTATGTGCTCTGAAGACAGAGACAGGCCAAGGGGTTGCAGAGGAACAAGGGGGGGGAGCAGGGGGTAGTGAGCCACGGCTTCCAGGACATTGCAGGCACAAAGTCCTTGACTAGACCTTTGCTGGGCACTAGGAGCTGGCACGGAGATGGGCACCGTGTCTCTGCCAGTGCACGTCCACAGGCAGTGGCACAAAGGGGGGTGTGAACCTTACCTCTCTTAGGGCATGCATGCATCTCTGGAGGCAGGAGCTTGGATTTGTTGTTAACTACATGCCGTGCACGCGGCAGACTCTCCGTGGAAGAAGGGCAGACGGTCCTGTGAGTGCGGTGAGGACCTGCTGTCTGAGAGAACACCTGCCTGGGGCTTGTTTGGCTCTGCCAGTGCCTTTAAAAGGCGGTTCTCAGTTTAGGGTGGAAGCTCCTCATGCAAGCACTGTCCTCTTTCGTTTCTCAGCTAGCCTCGGCGTCAGGGCAGGTCTTGTGTCTCAGTATAGTCCAGGCCAGTGGGACCAGGACATCCTGACAGCATCACCTACCACTTCTCCAGCTTGGCACGAGTCAGCATGGTCTTGCTCTGCTTTGCAGAGGCCCTGCAGACGAGGGTTTGCATTTCTGCTGTGCCACTGCCTCCGGTAGTCCCAGCCCACTCAGGCCTTGTTCTGACCTCGGCTCTGCCCGCTCTGAAGTAGGAATGAAAACCCTTGTAGACAGGTGCTCAAGGGGCCCCCTAAATCTCGGTGAGCAAGGCTAAGGAATCTGGATGGGGGCGGGTCCTGAGGAGCTCTGGGGATTGAGGGGCTCTGAGGGACTAAGGGGCTCTAAGAGTTGAGGGACTCTGGGGCACTCCTTTTCTCTTCAGCAGCAGAGGCTGAGATGGGGACAGGAGACGGCAGTGAGCCCTTCAGTCATGGGAAATGGGGAATGGCTAGTCCAGAGCCATTCGTTGGTTCTGGATCCCTACTGCACCTGGCTGGCCTGCCGAATGTGAATAGGTGGCTCTCTCATAGGACTGGGGTCCTGGGAGCTGGGAAGTATGGGAAAGCACTTGGGGCTGGTGACATCTGTTGGTCTTAACTCTGTGTCCTGCAGGTCGGAGGAAGCATCCGCCTTCAGTTCACCCAGCTGCCTTGCTGGATGCCTGCTGCAGTGGGAGCAGCATCACCCCCACTCAGGGCAGAGATGGGAGGAAGGGCAGAGCCCACAGCAGCCCCAGCCTGCAAGGCTTGCTCTGCTGAAGCCAAGTCCAGAAGAATGAGGGGGAGTTCATGTGTGGGAATGAGATTTGTGAATTATAAAGGCTGTGCAAGTGGAAATGATTATTCTTATCATTATTTGTATCCGATTCATCCATCACCCTGGAGAGGAGGAATGCAAGTACCTTTTATCTGGTGCTATGAATCAAATAGAATAGGATATGTTTTTCCAAAAGGTTTTTAGGGTAAATGGGACAGTTTCTCCTTTTCAAAACAATCTGTCTGGGGCCCTTGGATGAATCTTGGGCAGAAGTGAGATGTCTCTGAGGCTGAGGACAGCCCAGCCCTCAGGGGTCCCCAGGAGTTTCCTAAGGGAGCCTGGTGGAGGCAGTAGGTCCCGCCATTGACAGCACCTCTGGCCTCCACGCTGCTGCCTGTGCCAGCCTGCTCAGACCAGACTGTCCCCAGAAAGAAACCAGGCCCATGCCTGGGGCCTGGACAACAGAAGGAACTCCCCAGTTTCTCCCGTGGCCCTTATGCAGGACCTAGTGCAACTGAGGCCAGGTGGAGCGTAGGCCCTGCTCCAAAGAGCAGCAGATCTCAGGAAGAAATTGTGTGAGCCCTGCTGCGGTCATCTGGGGGAGGGTCTGGTCTTTAACATGCACGCATGCGCATACGCACATCCCTTCTCTTTACACAGAGGCCCAGCAGCTTTCTGCACAGACCCCGGAGATGAGCTGGGCAGGACAGGGAGGCCATCTGGTGGGTGTCTCCTGGCTATGCCATCTTCCCCAAAGGAGAATCAGAGCTTCGGGAGACCTCAGGAAGGGGAGAGTAACACTTCAGTTTTTCCCTTGGGGAGAAGATTCAAGATGAACATAGCTTGTGATTAAATCAAGGCTGCACCCAGCTGACTTCCATACACATGTATGTTCCTCCTCTCAACCCAGGCCTCCACCAAAAGGTGAAAGGGTGCAAGCTCTACAGCATAGGGTCTGGCACAAACACTAGGCAGCTGAGGGAAATCAGACTTATGCTGAGATACAGACAGGAGGGCGTCACAGAGGAGGGGGCAGTGGAACTGTGGAGTAGATGTAGGCCAGGCCAAGAAGGGGGGCTCTGGGCAGAAGTGTGTGTGTGTGTGTGTGTGTGTGTGTGTGTGTAGCAGGACGGGGCAGGGGCAGTAGAGAGCAGGTTCTCAAGAGATTCCTCATGGGAGTGGAAGCCAGGAAGAGAGTGAGGAGGGTTCAGGCTCAGGAGTGGACATCATCCTCTCAGCCTGCCTATCTAGGAAAGCTTTCATGAGGAGAGTACCACTAGCTATCATTCGACTAGTGCTGGGTGAAGGTGGGGGGCATGGTAGCCACAAAGAGGCAGGTGTAGGCGGGGCATCTTTGCATTTTCAGCTACCTCTGCCCTAGGAGCTCTGTGACCTTGGACAGATGACCTCACTCTGCTGTGCCTCAGTTTCCACATCTGTAAAGTGGAGAAAGTGCCTCCCTCATGTTGCTGCCCTGGGACTAAGCGCTAAGCGTATTTGTTCACATGAAGCCTTCATAGCCACCTGGCACACAGCCTGGGCTCTGTAGGTGTCGGTGGTGGTGGGTGGTGATGACGACAAGGGGGCCGGTCATTGTAATGGTTCTAGTGCCTTCCATTATCTGTAAGGTGGACTGATTACCTGGGAGGGTGTGGCAGCCTTGGCCTTGGCCTTCACCAGCACACACTGATGCTTTCTCTCTCCGGGGCTGGGTGTGGGAACAGGTAATAGATGACTACAGCGTGATCGGCCGCTCCCTGTTCAAAAAGGAGACCAACATCCAGCTCTTTGTGGGACTCAAGGTACACCTGTCCACTGGGGAGCTGGGCGTCATTGACAGCTCCTTCGGCCAGAGTGGCAAGTTTAAGATCAACATCCCTGGTGAGTATGGTTATTTCCTCTTGCTCTCGGGGGTTGGCAGGCCATGGAGAAAGAGCAGCAACCGTGCCCTGACAGTGCCTGGGCCTGCTGTGCTGCCATGCAGAGCTCAGTCCACCATGGCCTCTGGTCCCACATTTGTGGCTAGAAAGCCAGTTTGGATCCTGGAGGAGCCTGCTGTAGAGTTAGCATCTGGTTTGAGCAGGGGTCAAGGTCTGAATATGAGTTCTCTCTTCACTGTGACCATTGGGGTGACCTTGGATATGTCACTCATACACTCTGCCCATACCATTTTCCTGACATTCTACTGTGTGCCAGACATAGAGCTGTGGTCATGGGAGGGGACAGGTGTGAACACGCTGAGTGAAGATAGACTGGGGTAGAAAAATAAATCGGGAGGATTGGCAAGTGAGCTGCCTGGCTAGGGCAGTCAGGAAAAGCCTCTCTGAAGAGGTCATGGTGGAGTGGAGTCCTGACCGAAGGAAGGAGGGAGCCACGCAAATCCCCAGAGAAGAACATACTGTAGACAGGGAGGGAGACCTGGCAACTCACCAGGTAAAGCCAGCATCTCTGCTCTCCCTAAGGCCTGGCTGGAGCCCTGCCTCCGAATCTTCCGAAGTCCAGAGGCCATGTGCACTTGCCCTCTCGTGAGGGAGAGGGGTGGTCAGCAGAGGCCTGCTTCCCTGTACTCTTGGCTGTGCTGCCTGGGCCCTGAGGCCCTGCCAAAGTGGGGCTGAGCCTCATCACCCTAAGGAGACACTCCCTTGGGGCAGGTGAGGCAACACATGCTTGGAAGTCTCCAGCCCTGACCCAGCTTCAAGCGCCTGCCCTACCCAATCCAGTGCTCAGCTGCTCAAGTCTTCAGCTAAATTGGGTGCACAGTGCCCTGCTCCAGGCTCCAGGGAACATGCACAGGGCATGAGCCGGGCAGTGTCCAGGCCTCAGGCCCAGGCCCTGGCCACTTCCTGTGGAGCTCTCTGGGAAGGAGGGTGCAGGTGCTGGAAGCAGAGCTGCCTGAGGGAGGGCTGCCCCACAGCACTGCCCCTTCCCCAGGCTGCTGGGGCCTCTGCTGGTGCAGACAGAGGGGAGGGCACGTTTGTTTGCTTCTTTGGGGGTGGATAGGATCATGCTGACCTTCCTCTCAGCTCCCTTTCGTCTAGCCCAAGGCAAACTCTGAGTTGGGGGTGTTCCCAGAATAGGCCAGACGCAGGAGGAGGCTTGTTTGGGGGCCCTGGGTGCTGGGTGGGAGTGGAGGGTGGGGAGACATGGTGACGCTGCTTCAGTCAACTCGAGTTCACATTCCTTTGTTAGCTCAGTGTTGTCTATTTAATAGGTCTGCTTCCTGTTTGTGGCTTTTAAGCTTTTTATTAAATATAACTGGTCAGATTCCTTCAGCCTATCCACCCCCACTGCCCACCCCCACCTCCTGCTTGTCTTTTCCTGCCGATTCCTCCCATAAAGAATTACTTTTAACCATTTTTAAGGGCCTTAGTTGTGAAACACTCTTCAGGAAACCCAAGCCATCCAGTGCCAGGTGGAGGAGGACAGCATTGCCGACTGCACGTCGGGAATGCCGGGTGGAGAAGCTGCTGTACAGTTTAAGGCTCCCTGGAGCAGGAAGCAGCTCAGGAGCTGTCTCAGCCCTTGGGTTGTGGATGCAGCTGGTTCAAACGCAGCTTACCAGCCTCCCTGCTGGCTCTGTGACCCTGCTGGGGAAGGCAGTCTGGAGAGCCCTCTGGGTGTCCTCCCCGCTGCCCCTGACCTCAAGGCCAGATGCTGACAGGGCCATGCAGGTGTTGAAGATGCCAGGTGCTAGGCAACAGTGAGTGGTGGGGACTATGGAGACCTGGAGAACTACTTGGGTCCAGCCAGCTCCTGTTATATGGAATATAGGCCCAGGGATAGAATTTTACCTGATCCAATTTATGTAAAATTTCCTGATTAAAAACTAAAGTTGTCTGAACCAAACAAAACATGCCTTTGGCTGGGTTTGGCCTGTAGTGACTTGTGACTCCTGAATTTCAGGAAGGACACTTGGACCTCATATTCAGAAGTAGAAACTGACATGTAAGATGCAAACATTATTTTATGGCACTGTAGATGCAGGCCTAAGAGACAGGGTCCTGACACTTAGGCCCATTGCTTCCCCAGAAGACACTTTTGGAAATAAGAGTGGCTTAAAGGATGGCTCGTCCTGTCACCCAAGGAGCCTTCCCAGAAAGTCTTAGGGGACCTCAAGGTTGAAAAGCCCCGCATTTATATAACTGCTCCCTTGAAGGTTGCCTCCGTGAGGCTGGGACGCCCTGTGAGATGAGTTAGGAGCCCTCTGGGTAACATTGCAGGTGGAGAGAATAGTTGGAGGACTTCGCCAGGTGGAGGCGAGTTCCTCCAGACCAGCCTTACTCCTGCCGTGTCATCACATCTCTGTGCTTCCTGAGTGCTGCTTCGGTGCCAGGTGCTTTATTCAGAGCTGGGTCTTGTTATCTGCATCTCACGGTGAGGCCTGGGGAGCAGAGGGGAGGCGCCCTGCCCAGGGTCTTTCTGGGTGCGGAGCATCTGCCTCCCCAGTTGGCCCTTAGAGAGCCATCACGCTTCAGGGGGCTTGACACTGGGGCACACACATGGTAGGAGATGTCCCCTTGCTGAGCAGTTGATAAGCACAGTAACCTGGGCTTCTGTGACTCACCTGGCCAGCGCTGTTCTGCTGCTCCCACCCTTCATTCCATGTCAGTGCCTCAAGCACCAGCTCCCACTATGAGAGACAGCCTGGATGGTGGGCTGGACAGCAGCTCCTGCCAGCCCTGTACATCCCCTGTGCAAAGGAAAGAACCTCTTTGACAGCATCCAACCAAAGAAGGGCCAAATGAGAGGATGAATAGACTTGTCACTCGTGATAGCTATGAGTCCCTGCTTATTGACTCTGGGAGTGAAGGCAAACATATGCATGCACTTTCATCTTCTGAAACAGTCTCCTAACCCTAAAATGACCCAGTAGGCTGTTATGTGTACCTTGATAGGATGCAGCAAGCTTTTTGAGGAGCCCAGATTTGTGACAGGAGATCCATCTCACACAAGGTGCTCCAGAACCTGCCAATTTGGGGAGGGTTGTGTGTGGTCTACTTTAGCACTCTGGTAGGGATGGCACACACAGCTTATAGCCTTGTTGCTGGAAAACTCTAGGCCCCAAGTACCACTGGTGTGATAGACACCACTGCCCCTCATCGGTGACCACACAAGTCACAGCAAATGAATCTGACCAGGTCACAGAACTGCGGGTGGACACTCAGACAAGCCAGAGCATCAGTGATTGAGAACCACAGCCATTGGCAGCCACAGCAACAGCCTCATCATATCCATGGGCCCCACCCCACCCTACTTGCTGGGAGTCCACTTAGTGCCAGGAACTTGTGTGGCACTGCCAGATTCTCAACCAAAACTTGACATGGGTCCTGCTCATTTTCATTTAGAGTCATCAAATTTTGGTGATATTTAATAATCTTTTAATAATTGCTAATCACAACTTAATGGACTCTAGACGGATGAGGGAAAGAGAAATCTGTAGAATTGTACTTGTAGTAAGAACCCAGAAGGAACTTCTGTTTCCTCCTCTTCAGAAGGAGCCAACACTCAGGAGCCATGACAACAGTCAGAGAAGGGATCTAGGAAGCTCCCAGAAAGGTTGGCTGTTACATATACCTCAGCACTTGGAGCAAGTCCCCATTTCACAGAGGAGGAATCGTGGCTTAGAGGATAAGCAGTGACTTGCCCATGTTCCATACTAGTAAGCAGTAGAGCTGAAATTTGAACCCGAAACATGTGCCTGAGACTTCCCTCAACTTTGGTTTCTCCTGCAGAGAGCAGGTGGTAAGCTCTGTCCTTTGGGCTGTGTATGAGAGGAGGTGCCAAGGGAGCTGCTGCCTGGGCAGGCCCTTGAGGAGAGGGTCTGTGAGGTCGCTGTGGATGGGACAAAAGGCTGCCGCGTGGCCCCTGGGAGAGTGGCTGGACATCAGGAGAGCCACTGCCTGCTCACCTCTGAAGGGTGTTCTGAGGAGGATCCCTAGGCCTCCTGGCTGCAGCTTCCGCCCCAGGGTTTCAGGGCTGTGGCTCAGTGTAGCATCCTGGACACCGTTTGCCAAGCCAAAGGAGGTGGCTCCCATGGAATAGGAAATGTTGCTTACACAATGAATAAATGGAGTTCAGTGGAACAGACTGGAATGGACAAATGGATGAACCTAGGCCTGTGGAGGCCAAAAGGCCTGGTGCTTGGCGGGTGTGCTGTGGGCCTCCCCAGAACTTTTTCTCACTCAGGCAGGCACCAGGGTCATTGGCTTTCCTCAGCACACCTGTCTCCTGACAACAGTTCTTTAGAACAAGACTCTAGTCCTTTAAAGTTGTGTTTAAAGGGCACCAGTCCATCCAACTTAGCAAACTCCAGGCCCAGGGCTAGGAGTGCCAAAATGATTCTGACAGTGTCCTGCCCAAAGGCACAGACCAGCAATTTGCAGTCAGCATGGTGGGTGTCCATAAGGGCCCAGGGCCAAGAATGAGGTGAGGACAGTGACCACTTTGAAGAAGAGTCAGGGCAGACTTCCTGGAGGAGGTGCTGTTCAAGCAGGGATTGGGAAGGAAGAGGAGAAGAAGGCATGTGAAGAAGGCTGGGATCAGAGACGTGATGTTCTCTACAACAACGGTCACCAACCGGTGGTCCATGGACCACTGATGGTCCATGAGGTCTGAAAGGTTGGCAACCACTGCTCTAGAACCCTGTGGCCAGTTGGAAAGACCATGGGATAGGGAGTGCAGGTCCAGGCCCCAGTTGCTGCACTGAGATCCATTTCTTGCACCTGTACCATGGATGTGGGAATTCTCACTTTGCCTTTTCCTGGGGCCCCATTTCTTTCTCTCTCTGCTGCCCATACCATTCTGTAAGCCAAACATGACCCCTCCTCTGTGGAGGTGTGCCTGGCACTCCTCTCTGGCCCACCACATTGCCAAGGAGGCCTGGGCTGGGAAGGTGGAGAGGGCCTCTGTTTACTCCAATTGTCCCATTCTGCAGGTGAAGAAACTGAGGCCCTTTGCTCATGGCTGCCCAACTGGTAATTACCCAGTAATTATCCAGTAATTCTGCCTCTTCATCCCCAGGAGCACCACACACGGGCCACCAGAAGTGAGGGGCACCGAGGTACTGCCAGGTGGTTCTTCTGTCAGAGCCTTCCAGCCCTTTTCCGGTTCTCAGGTTCAGGCAGACCACTTCACAGCCCTTGCACCGAAACGGGGTAGACAGTATCACCTTTGTGTCTCAGACTCACAGGGGCAGCCCGGGCCTCCATTCACCTGGCTTTCATCAGCTGTTTATTGGGCCCTTGATGTGCCAGGGGAAATGGAGTCCGGGCTAGGGAGGGAGGACCTGGATGCTGGCTATGCAAAGAGAATCCTGGGCACTGCATTAGCCTGAGCGCTCAGCAGGGCAGCACCACCCCTACTGCATCACTGGCTCTCAGTGCCTGGTATCAGTTAGGAGGTGGGCAGGCTAGGCCAGGACTACAGGGGGCACTGGCCCAGTTCCTTGGAGGGTCTCCTGGCTCAGCACAGGGCTGGCCTCCAAAGTCAGGTGGCCAGGCCCTTCACTGCCACAGGCCATTTCCCACTCCGAGCTGTAGCCCCTCAGTGCTAACATGGGATGAATAATTCTGATTTCCAGAGAGGAAGTTAGGCTGAGATCACATAATCCCTGCCTGAGTATCTGACCCAGGACAGAGGCTCCAAAAATGGTGGCTGGGGCCATGCATTGTTTTTGTTCACCAGACATCCAGCCTCACCTGGGGTAGCATGTGTCCACTGAGGTTTCTCCTGAGGTCGCTCTCCTTGGCTTGTAGATGGCCATCTTCTCCCTGTGTCCTCAGCTGGTCCTGTGTGTGTGTGTGTGTGTGTGTGCGCGCGCTCTCTTTATCTCCTCTTCTTATAGTGACCACATTTCACTTAATTGCCTCTTGAAAGGGTCTGTCTCCAAATACAGCCACATCTGAGGTACAGGAGGTTAAGACTTCAACATGGAATATGAGGGGCGACACACAGTTCAGCCCCTAGCAGTTGGGAAGACAGGCGGTAAGCAGACCACCTACCTACAAGATTTGTATTTTGGCATCAAGCTGTGCAGCAATGTGAGGTGCCAGGAGAGTTTATAGCAGAACCCAGACATTGGCCTTGCACTGCGTCCTGGAGAGTGCGTAGGAGCCCTTCAGGCAGAGGTTAGGGAGTGTCCCAGGAAGAGGAGGAGTCTGAGCAGAGCTCTGAGGCAGAAAAGATCAGCACCCATCAGGGACAGCTGGGCCCAGGGAGCCCGCAGATCCAGGGGCTTTGGACTGTTAGGGGCTACCACGTGGGGCTGGTAAGCCTAGGGAAGATGTTTGTCTAAGTGCAGAGAGAAGCTGTTGGAGGGCCTGTAACAGGCTGTTGTGCAAAGATGCCCTGATCTACCTGCCGTGTGCTGACACCTAAAACGGCAGTCCCCTCCAGGCAGGGGCTGGCTTGGGCCACCCGTCCTAATGGGCAGCTACCGCTCACTTCCATTGTGGGTGTCTGGGGCAGCAAGATGGTGACAGTATGATCAGATTTCCAGTTTTTCAAGAGAGACTAGGAAATTGGATTTTTTATATGAAATCTTCCAGTTCTCAAATGTGGGCCACTGTGCCTGCCCTGCTGGTGCCAGGTCCTTGACGGGCTGCCTCCTCCTGTTGCTGCAGCCCTCTTCCTATTGCTCTAAAGGCACACCAAGGCTCTGAGGAGTGGATGACTGGCCCAGTGGCCCCAGAGGCCCCAGCGGGAGGTGGATCTCTCTTGAGGGCATCATTCAGATTCTAGAAAAACCAGCAAAGAGAATTAAGACTCATCTTGGTGCCATAGCGAGGGCCCCGCAAGAGCCCTGAGTTTGTGGGTATTGTTGTGTTCCTACAAACAGGCCCTGGGCATGTTCCCTCCAGGGTTTGACATAAAACTGATTTTCTTTAAAATGTATTCTCTGCACCCACCCACCCAGACACAACTTTAGACTCTGTTTGGAGAGGATTCTTGGGCAACCTGTCCTCAGGATTTCATCGGAATTCTTAGCCGGCTGCAAATTGACTTTTATTGAAAGATGTTGGCAGGGCTGGGTTTGTGCTGCCTGGCATTTTCTGGGAGGTTGAAAGCAGGGTACCTTCAAAGAGCGAGCTTCGGAGTCAGCCACACCTGGGGTGGGATCCGGGCTAGAATTTTAACCTAGTGAGCCCCAGTTTCCTCATCTGTAAGGTGAGTTATTTTGAGGATTTTCCTCCCGACTTTTTTAAAAACTTCAAAGGTACAGAAAAGTTGAAAGAATAGTTTATTGAACCTAGATTTCACATTGTTAATATCTTATCACATTTGCTTTCTGTGTATGTGCTGAGCTATTTAAATGTTAGCTATGGAACTCAGTTACATCTGCATACTTCAGCATGTGCCCCCTAAGGTTTAGGGCATTCTCCTCTATGATCATCATATGATTATCATTTGAGAAATTTAACATCAACATGCTATGACCTAAGTAAAGTATAGTCCGTTTTTATTTCCGCAATTGTCCCTGCATTTGGTTGTCATGTCTCTTAGTCTCATGATGCTGACATCTTTGGATTCTAGGTGGGTTATTTTCCAGACATGCTCTTGGGATCTGTCTGGTGTTTCTTTAGGACTAGGTTCTGGTGAACTAGGTAGAAGGAACCCCACAGAGGCAATCTTGTGTCTTTAGTGCATCACTTGGGATGCATGCTATGTCCATTTGCCCATCGTGGGTCATGTAAGTTTGATCACTGGTTAAGGTGATTGTTAGGAGGGTCAATGAGGAGATGGAGACAGCCTGTGGACCAAAGATAGCTGTTGTGAAGGGAGTGGAGGGCAGCTGTGCCCGTGCATGAGGCAGGGGTGCCCACATGTGAGGCCTCTGTGTCCTACTTGGGAGAGGGCACTGTGAGGTCTCTTTGCAGCTCATGGTTAAGGCCCTGGTCTGGCAGCAGTGATGTAGAGCTGGCTCTGTGGGCCCCAGTTCAGGGGTGTCTACCCCCTCCCAAAGCTGCATGGGGCTAAGCCATGGTCTGGAAGGAAGAGCTACTATTTCCCAAAATCTTCAGAATCCTCTCTGTCCCTTTATCTGTCTCCTTGCCAATCCCCCTCGCCCTTGCTCAAGTCAGACCTGAACACAGAGAATTGGTGCCGGTCTGTTGGAGATGACTACAAAAGTAACCAACACCATGGTAGACGCTATGGGCCAAGTGGACAGGGAGGATGCGCGACCACTCCCTTCCAGAGAGGAGTAGAGCACAGTAAGGCTTGAGCTGGCCTTGAAGGCGAGGGGTTTTCCCAGGTAAAGGAAGGGAAGAAAGACATGCAGGCCAGAGACTTCTAACACAGAGGCTAGAAAGAGGGCGGCATATTTATTGCTTACTATAATATGTGTGACATGTTCTAAATGTTCTTTATGTTACTAACTAACTTAGTTTGGTGTGTTTAAAACGGTGGTTTTGGAACTTTTTTAAAGCAGTGGAACTTTTTCTCCTAAATAAAGCTTACATGGAATCAACCACAGTTGAGCCCCTAGGGGTCCTCCTACTGTTCATCTTCAATTCCAGGCCTCGGGCCTGAGGCCCTGAACTCCATGCTTGGCATCTATCTGGCCTTTGATCGGTCAGTTCACCAGCCTCAGCCCCACCGACATTTGGGGCTGGGTCATTCCTTATGCATTGCGGATTGGCCTCAGCTCTCTAGATGCCAGTAACACCCCTGGACCCCTTTTCCAACTGTGACAACAAAAGACTTCTCTGGACGTTTTCCTGGAAGGCTGAATGGCCGAAGTTGAGAACCAGTCTAAGCAGAGGGGAGAAGCTGCAGAGCCTGTATGCAGAAAGCTCTACCTGGCAGCTGATAGGAAGGTGGTGAAACTGAGGCCACGAGGCTGGGGCAGTGGGCACTGGAGAGCAGGCCAGGGTGGACTGCAGTGAGGAAGGAGCTTCCCAAAGAGCCTCTATGTCAGGCCTCCTCTGAGTGCCTCTTGGCCAGCAAGGCAGGTCCCAAGGAGGCCTCGGGTTACTCCAGCGCTACCCTGGGACAGGCAATGCACAGCACTGTGCCTGCTTCATACCTGAGGCCTCATGTTCTGGGATGTTCTCCTGGCACTGGGGTGGTGGGAGGTCCCCGATATCTGACCCAGCAGCCTTAGGGGTGCGAGAGGCTTTTTGCAGCCTGACATGTGCTAGGAGCACAGCACCATTACCTGGATTCTTATAAGTTGAGTGAAACGTCTTTGGGAAATATTTCTCTTTGTTTATAAATCTCCTAAGCTTTTCAATTTTTTACCAGTTTGTGATTTTAGGGAAAATTAGTATTTTTCATGTAATTTGTGCTGCCTAAATAAAGTCATCAGAGCAAAGTGAGTATTTGTTTTAATGTTTCAGGCAGTGGTGACACTTTTGTGATTGGCAAAGTACTCTCTCCAGAAAGCCTTGATGTATAACCACTGACCAGCAGTCTTAAATATCTAAAAGAAAGTCCCAGAAACCAGAGCCACCCCACATCCTCTTGCAGAACAATGTTGGCTTGGGCAGTTCTGCCAGCTCTTGAGTCTTAATACCTAGTGCCCTGGACTGCAGCTAGTCATGCGCCCCCAAACCTCAAGACCTCCAAAGACATGTGCGAGGAACAAGAACCTCACATGCATCGGTTTTCCCACACAAATGAATTCACCTCATTAACATGTCACGTGTTCATAGAGCCTTGTCTTTATAGTTATTAACAAGGGTTAGGATGGCTGGCCAAGGAAAATCTCTCCCCAGCCAAGTGCTGGAACACAGGAGAGCCTGAAGCAGGAGGGCAAGGTCAAGCACGGACTGCTTCACCCTTGCTGCTGGCCAGTGTTCAGCCCTTGCCGCGTGCCAGATTCTCCTCAGCGCCGTCCCTAAATTACATATGTAGTTCTCCTCGGAGCTGGGAACTGTCCACGTGTTACTAGTAAATCACGTGCTCAGGTCTTACCCTCTGCCTCTAGGGCCACAATGCACAGCAGCCCTCCTGGAGAGACTACAGTTGGGATGAGACAAGTTGTCCACACAGGCACCTAAAATGGTGCCTGGTGAGGTCAGTGCTCACCCAGGGTTTGCTGCTGTTGCTTTAGGTTCTGCTCCATCCATCTTTGAGTTTCCCCTGTGCTTCTTCCCTGATGGGGTACACTGCAGAAGATGAGGTGAGGCCGTGGTAATCACAGCAGTAATACTGGTCACTGCACCCATAGGAGCCATTCTAGAACCACCCCAAGGCAGAGGATTTTGTAACCAGTGCCTCACATGGTCTCCACTGCACGGATGTCTCGGTGAGGCCCTGCGCAGGTGATGTAGCTCGGCAGTGGAGGGGGTTTGGACCATAGCAGAATGTAGAAGTCCAGGATACGTGGAGCCAGGCAGGTAGAGAGGACCTGGCATTCCGATGGGAAGGTCGGTGCTCATCCAAGATTTGCTGCTTCTGTGCTAGGTAGGCTCTGGGCTCACCTCACTCTTGCCCTCCCCCTCCCACAGGGCCTTCTCCTGTGCTCATTGTACATTCTCAGGGGCCACAGACCATTCACCAGGCCACAGACCCTGCTGAGTACAGATGGCACTTGGTAAGCTGTGGGTGGCCATTGTCTTGCTCAGGCAGCACCTGTCCATGGCTCACAGGGGGCCTGGCCCGGCCCTTTGCTGGGTGTGCTGCTGCTGCCTGCTAGTAAGTTAGGGACCAGGACTTCTGAGCCTGATGTTTGTTTACTTAGGGCTCAATAGTCTGAGTTGCTGCCTGCATAGCCCCAGGCAGCTCTTGTGTAGAGCTGTCTGTCTGACTCCTGGCTGCTCATACAGCGGCCTTTCTGTGGGGTCAGTCACTTCTGAATGGAGGTAGGGAACCAGAAAGACCCATGTGTCACGTGTTTATCTTAACCCACTTCTCATTCATTATAAAAGTTTCATGGTTACATTAGAACAGCAGTTCTCAACCTGTGGGTCGAACGACCCTTTCACAGGGGTCACCTAAATATATCCTGCATATCAGATATTTACATTACGATTCATAACAGTAGCAAAATTACAGTTACGAAGTAACAACGAAAATAATTTTATGGTTGGGGGTCGTCACAACATGAGGAACTGTATTAAAGGGTCGCGGGGGTCGTCACAACATGAGGAACTGTATTAAAGGGTCGCGACATTAGGAGGGTTGAGAACCACTGCATTAGAGAAAAACTTACAAATCGGTGGCGGGGGGACACCCACAGGCTCCCCTCTTTTGTGCCACTACGTGGACTCCTTCCAGGACTCCTTCAGGTGTTACCTCGTGTGGACAGGAAGAGCTTAGGGTCAGGAGTAAGAGTTTGCATCTGCCCCATTCACTAGCAGCTGTGTCACTGGCATAGGCTGACCCTCTGCTATCTGTTCTGGCTAAGTTGATGCGTGGAAAATGGCATCTTGATATTTTTATTTGCATTTCTTTGGTAACTAGTGATATCAACCATTTTGCCATATTCAGGTTTCTTTAAAGAGGATTAAAAGAAGCAGGTATGTGGAAAAGAGGGTGTACTTTACAGCCAGGCATGTTTATGGATGCCTACCAGAATTCCCCACCCGGGCTTCCGGCCTGGGGTCTGAGTCCCTCTTGGATTCTGACCTTCAAATACCCCTGCTGTAAACTTCTTGTCCCCCAGCCCTGTGCAAGTAGGAAGACCTGCAAAGATGGCCGTTTGTCCACCTGAGATTCACAGCTCAAAACACTCTCTCTTCCACCCAATGTAAATCCCTCGGCACATGGCCCCATGGTAAGTCCTGAACCCAGAGCCCAGACTCAGGGCCTGTCCTCAGCCACTCAGTCCCCAGGCAGGATGGCTATGTCACAAGTAGGCAGCTCCATCACCCACCACCGGCCAGGGCTGTGGAGGACGTCTGTCTGAGACACTGCAGGAGAACACTAAGAATTGGAGAATTTCTTAGAGCCTGAAGGATGAATCACCCTTTGCTAGACTCAAAGACCACCTGTGAGCCTTCTAAGGACAGGGTCTCACAGGTCTGTGCACCCCTGCATCCCAAGAGCCTGGCACCATCCAAGGAAGGCTGGCAGGTTGGCACACCTGGCTACCTGGAGGCACAGAGTGAGGCAAGGGGACTTGGTGTGAGGCTGGGGAGATGGTTTGGCTGGGGCTCACTACCAGGTACTGGGGAACCACTGAGGGTGTTTGGTCAGAGGAGGCCAGGATCTGAAGTGTGTTTAGGGAGGATGCTGGTACTGGTGGTCTAGAGGGGCTGGCAGATTGCCCCCGGGAGCCCCTGAGAATGTACAATGAGCACAGGAAAGCAGCACAGGAGCAGAAGCCTCCGGTAGCCCTCTCTCTATCCCCCCCAAACACCAGGCCAGCTGCTGCCCAACTGCAGGCTGGCCCTTCTCCAACAGCTGACTTCTACCACAAGCTGGCTTTCCCTGGACCAAGAGGACTGAAGCTAGCTTTATCAGGATAGCCCCAGTGACCCCAAGGCAAGGTTGGACTCTCCCCAGGCAGCCCTGGGCATTCCACTGGGCTCTGTCCCACATAGCACGCCAGCCGGCCAAGGAGACTCTAGAAAACATAGTTGGGAGAAGAGTTTAAAAGAGGTGAGGGGTGAAAGTTGAGGTTTCAGAAAATCCCAATAAAAATTAAAACAAGCCATCCGTCTTTCTCACTGGCATGTTACCCTGACAGTGGCCTTTGTGGATCTTGCCCCACTGTCTATAGGGAAGGCGACTGAAACCTAATCCAGCAGCCAGCTAGCTGCTGCCAAACCCTGACCCTGCAAGCCTGCCCTGCTTTCTGGGAGGGACCACCCCTGACAAGGCCAGCCTCTCCCGGAAGCCACCCTGACAGAGAGCCCTTCGGAGTGTATTTTTCTGTAACAAATGACCAAACTCCTCCCCCTTTGGCTATTGAAGCATTTCAAAGCAATTGTAAAAATTATATGAACCCCATCGAAGAACTGTTACAACAATGTTTATACCCAGTGTTTGAAACAAAGACAATGATATTATAAATAATTGCAGATGATGAAGCTAGGCAAGAAAAAATAACATCATCAAAAGAATTTTACAAGACGGACCGTTCACAAAGATGGATGGGGTAACACAATACATTAGAAATATCTGCAATTAACATAAACACAGAGCAGTGGACAGAAACCATCTGCCCACCAGCCTACCCTGGGCATGATCCCGTGTCATCCATACAGGGTGGTGCCAGGGGCTTCTCATTGTGGCCCCCAGGAAGAGGCTGGCTCGAGGTATGTGCCCTGGCAGCCAACCTAGGCCCATGGACTGAGACCTATTTAGAAGTAAGTTCATGAACAAAAGGGACGCCGAGGACTGAGGGAGTATCTTTGGGGTCACTGCTTCCTCTAGGAACCTTTCCCTTACCCTAGATGGGGTTAAGCCTGGTCAGTTGTCCCCAAGGCACTCGCCGCTTCTCTGCCACAGCACTTCGACTCTGCGTTGTTTCCGTGGGTATCCCATGAGGGAGTCCGCGTTCTCCTGTGCCTCAGGCCAGTGTGTGTAAGGAGCAAGGGGGTGCAGGGGAAGTGGCCTCGTGAGGTAGAGGTGCCGAAGTCCTGACCAACGGGGTTCTCCGCCACACGTTACAGCTGTGGGGCTCACGTAGCCCAGCCAGCTCTCATGGCTGGCTGAGACGGGTGTCATTGTCCCCAGTGGACAGACGATGAAGCTGAGGCTCCGAGTGCATGTGTGTAGTACACAGGAACTGCCCAGAGCTCAGCTGGGCTGCATACTCTGTCCTGGCATCTTTTTCTCCTTTTAATTAGTACTCGATTTTCTAAAAAATAATATAAAAATTGTTTTTAACCGTGAGAACTTTTGGCAATACAGAACATAATTGACGACCCTGATGCCAGCAAGATCAAACCGATATGTGCTTCCAATCTCTCACCCTTTCTCTCTCTTCTCTGTCTTTAAGAAATGGAATATTACTGATAAAGCGAACCCCCCACACTCCTCTGTGAGTAGCATCCACTCTCCTAAGTCAGGGGCCTCGTGCCCGTGATGTGTTTTTGTGTTCTTCCTACATAAGATTGCAACCCAAACAGCTTTGATGGTTTATGTGTGTTTTACATAAATCTGCATACTTGGTCTCACACTGAACCAAGTGATTTGGGGACACTTGTGTTTTTGTTTTAGAACTTGCAATTCTAGCCAGCAGTTCTAGTTGACTCATTTCACTGTTGCGCATTACCCCATAGTCCACACGCACCTGTTCCCTCTTCTCTGCAGAGCAGTGTCAGCATTTCTCTAGGTGGGCACTGGAAGTGTAGTTGTCTGGCCCTAAAGTGTGAGTGTCTGCAGATAGATGAGGGCTGGCCGGGTGGCAGTGCCCACTTTCACATCTGCCGGCCTCTCCTCTGCCCTCTCCCACCAACCCCTGCCTTGCCCTACTTACCATGTCTTACCAATTGAGAGATGCCATTGTCAGGTTTGCTAGAAGCTTGTCCTCAGCCTGGTTTCCTGGAGGACCAGGATTGACCCTAAATACTGAGCCTTTGTAGGAATCCTCCCAGCCTCCCAGGCAGAGTAGAGCTGGAGGCTCTCGTTGGCTCTTACTAGAGGTGAAGGGAAACCTGGGCATTTCATCAGGAATTAGGCTCCTGGTTTGCTGTGTCCAGTTTCTGCTAGAGGCCAGTTCGCATTCATAACGGAGAGTCTGAGAGCTGTAGGTTCCAATGGGCACCCTCCCCCACTGTGATCATTTCACAGATCTGGAGCTGGAACCTGGAAGCATCTGTGGTGCCTGCTGTGTAGTTCCTCTGCCTGAGCTCCAATCCTTATTGTTGTTAGAAAGGGGATTGCTGCTTGCTAGAAGCTGGCCTGTGGGGTGGGGCCTCTCCCCAGGTGAGGATGATTTGATCTCGAAGGCAAAGAAAGGCGAGGGTGAGCTTCTGGCAGGCAAGGCTGAGTTACAGCAGCCTGAGCAGTGTCAGCCTTGGCCTTCAGAAACCAGCCTGTGACCAGTGGGGACCTTGGAGAAGCCACCCACATCTCCAGGCTCTGGAACCTGATGCTCATTCATGCATTTTGCACCTCCCTGTGGCTCAGGCTGCCTCTGCCCCATCCCCCACCCCCACCCCGCCGGAGCTCTCCAGGGGAAGCCAAGCAGTCAACCGCACTTTGTGCTTCTGAACAGATGCCTGCGCAGAGCAAGAAGGCAGGGCTCACAGGGGCCTGGAGGGGACCTGGAGCACTGTTTAAGGAGCAGCATGGCAGCGAGTTCAGAGGGGGGCCAGGAGGAAGAAGTCTGTACAAAGGCCCTGTAACTAGGCCCAGGAATGGGGTAGGTCCCTGGCGCTCACTCGCACCTGGATCCGGTATTGGACTTTGTCCACAGCCTTAGGACAGGAGAAGCCACCAGAGACAGGCTTGAGCATGCGCCTCTGTGAGACAGTTTCTCCCTCTAAAACAGGGTCCTAACACTCTCCCAGGTTGTTACCAAGAATAAAGCTTTGGCAGTCAGGCCTCCTGGGCCGCTAGAGGAGAGAAATTCAAGGCTTGAATCAGAAAGCCATCTTCAAACTCCTAGACCTTGAGGTGACTCTCCTGGGACAATGGGGTGCCAGCTGGCCCACTGTGAACACAGACAACAGGAGGACCTGGGGCCTTGTGCCAACGAAGGGTAGACTGCAGCCAAGAGCCAGACGCATGGCAGAGGAGAAAGCATGCCCAGAGCTGAGGCCCTGCCACTCTTGGCTGGCCCATGGGGTGCAGATCTCTGAAGACTGTACAAGCTCAGAGAGGCAGTTCTGCTCCGCCTCCTCTTCCAGCTGCCCCTGCTCACCAAGAGAGCAAGGTACCAGAAGGAGCTGGTGCAGGCAGTGTGTCTCTGCAGGTGTATCTCAGTCTGCATGTGTCCACACTTGTGGATCTGTGTATGCCAGTACGTGCTATCTGTGCCAGCGAGTGTGTGTATCTGTGCCAGCAAGTGTGAGTGTCTGTGCCAGTGACTACGTGTGTTTGTGTGTTGTTTTTTTTCATAGGAGGGAGGTGAGTGAGAGGCCAGCTTCCTGACAGGGCAGTTGTAAAACATTCATAAAACTTTTATTGGACTTGCCACCCTTCCAGATAAATATTTTTCGATTTTATGGGCTTCTTTTAGGGCTCTGAGCTTAATCATGGCTTTGTAGCTGCCTTTTAAAAAAATTGAATATTGTTTTGGCAAAAGGAGCCCTCTTCCCCTCACCCTCACCAAAGGCATGCTGTACTCCGAGCTCATAAATCCCTGCCACTCTCAACTCTTGCCCTTTCTCCCTCTACATACTCACAACCATACTAGGATGAACCTGAAAAAAGAGGGAGAGGAGAAATGTTCTGGGGACACATTGGATTCAGCTCCTCATTGGATGTTAGTGGAGTGTCCAGACTGGGGCTCCACCTGCTGCCTCCCTGAGAGGAAAACCACCTTTGCTGGCCAGAATGATGTTGCACAACCCCGCCTTCCCAAACCTCCCCCGCCCCCAGCCTTCTGCCTGCCCCCCAGAGGTCCTGAGTGAAGCCCCTCATTTGCTCCCCCCTCCGATCTTTGCAGATAGCTCCTTCTTGTCTCTGAAGCCTCGGCCTGGCCTCCCTGAGTGCCCCATCCAAAACAGCACCCCGAGCCCTGGACTCAGTGCCATCACTGAGTTGCTCTATGGTACTTCCTTCATAGCACTTATCACTCCCGGAAATTTTCTTCTTGATTTATTTACTGCTTGTAAGTCTGTCCCTCTTGCAAACGTAACCCATGCACTGCCGTATCGTCCACACCTGCAGCAGGTGCCTTGTAAGTGCTCAGTAGATACATGTAAGATATCTACTGAACACTTACATGCTAGCTAGCCATAGGTGGTTGTGATGGGGTGTAATAATAAAAATGCCCTAACCAGTTTGGCTCAGTGGATAGAGCGTCGGCCTGCGGACTGAAGGGTCCCAGGTTCGATTCCGGTCAAGGGCATGTACCTTGGTTGCGGGCATATCCCAGGTAGGGGGTGTGCAGGAGGCAGCTGATCGATGTTACTCTCTCATCGATGTTTCTAACACTCTATCCCTCTCCTTACCTCTCTGTAAAAAATCAATAAAACATATTTTTTTTAAAAATGGATTCTATCGTTCCATTAGATTAACTCACTCAGGCCTTAGAAACAGCCTGCAAAGTGCTATGGCCATTCGCATTTTTTGATGAGACTGAGGTACAGAGTCAGATGTCTTATATGAAGCCACACTGCTGACCGGAGCCTAGGCCAGGGTCTGGGTCCTGGCAGTCTGGTGCACAGCCCGAGCTCTTGGCCATTATTCTTGATTCCCCAGGGAGAACAACAGGGAGACAGCGTGTGCCCTTTCAAGCTGCCGCTACCTGGACTGAACCCTGCCCAACAGACGTTAGCCAGCACTTGGCGGGCGCCACCACTCCTGGCCTTTTGCCAGACCCCAGGCCAGAGGCACTGGAGCTGGAGGGCTGGAGGAAGGGACTCAGGTGCCTTCATGGATGGGCAAGGGACCTGAGAGAGGGGAGCCAGTTTCAGATAAAAGAAGCAGCGCATGGCAGTGATAGAAAGTGGCTGATGGCCCCAGGCACAGCACGGGCCATGCAGGGGCAGCGCAGCCTGTTCACCCTCTGGTGCAGGCAGGGGATGTGAAGATAGGTTTTTCAAGACAAACTGGAAATCCAGAATTGTGCATTTAATGTCCTGAGTGTGAAGGTTAGTGAGTCATTCAAATATGTCAGAAATGCGGCCAGGCTGGTGTCGGTTCCTGGGATGGCACTTTTCTCTTTTGTCTCTGATGAGAATGGTAGGTCTCAGGAAGGAGAGCCAGACACCTCTGCCTGTGGGCACAGAGAGAAGCAGCAGCTGCTCTTATGGAAGAGGCCTTCTCAGAAGAGGTGGCGCTGAGCTCAGCCTGGCAGGGCGTGGGAGACCGCCTGGGGGAGGGTGTTTCAGGCTGGAGGGCCTCAGCATTGCCCTTCCCACTGCCCAGAGTGGTTGAGCTCTGGCGGACCCAGCACACCTTGGCTCCTGATGAGGCCAGGATCCCTCTGGAGGATGGCAGGTCTGTGAAGGCTTCTGGCAGGAGCCTAGGGAGCCAGCCTCCAGAAGGTCTCATGGGCACTTTGTGAGGTGCAGGGTTAGGGTCATGGGGGCTCCAAGCTCTAAGGGCAGAAAGAGATATGAAGACCAGATACAGTGATTGAGTGATTGCTTAGGACCCAGCACAGGTGACTTTGCTAATGCACATAGGCCTCACAGCAACCCTGTTAAGGGGGCACGATTGTTGCCCTGTCTCTGCTCTGCATGCACAGATATGTGCACACCCGCATGCACACATACATGCATGTGCACGTTCACGTGTGCACGTGTATACCAGTTGCTGGGGAGAGGGTACAGACCTAAGTTGGCTCTGTTGTCACTCACCTGTGTGAATGCAACCAAGGCTAGAGAGGAGTCGTGTGGAGCAGAGCTTCCACTTCCCCTTCAGCGGTGTTTCTGAGTCCCTGCTGGACCAGGTGCACTGGGAGTTTCTTACTCCTCCTCCCACGGTCTGGTGAGGGGCAGTCTAGGAGGCAGTGTTGCTACCAGTTTCACAGAGGACATAACTGACTTTAGAAAGGTGCGGGGCTGGCCCGGGGTTGCCCTCACAGTAGCAGCAATAGTGAAGCAAGGACCCCAGGCCTTCCTGGGGTTTTGTGTGAATGTGAGGAGGAGTGGTACTGAATGTCCTCCTACACTGTGACTTCTCCAAACCACACAAGTGCTCAGAAATCAGGAAAGGGCACCAGGTGGCAGAGGCACAGCATCCAGGCTGTCCGCCCCAGCCCAGCTCCCTCCTCCTGCGGCATCTCCTGGGCCACCCCAAGGAGTAGCAGGCATCTCCTGGGCTACCCCAAGGTGTAGCAGGCAGTCTGGATTCTTCTAGGCTCTCAGATAGCTATCAAGGTCCCCCAGTCAGTGGCTGCTGTAGCTCAGACAGCTTTTAGGGTGGGCCTAGCAAACTAGAATGCCGCTAGGGCCAAGCAAGCAGCACAGGTGAGTGGCCCTGCAAGGACTACAGTGGGGAGCACTGACCACAGTGCTGGGGACCGAGCCCTGTCTGAAGGAGTGGCCCTGCTCTCCTTAGACCACATGTTGCCCTGAGAATGCAAGCCCGCATTTGTCAATGTTGGCAGCTGATCCGCTATTTTTAAAGAACCTTTAGGGACCTAACCTGACTCAGACAGCCACATGATGATGGCAGCTATAGAGTTTACAGGGTATCCTCCCACAAGCTCGGTGAGCCTACTGCAAGTCAGCTCCCATGACAGTAGTGACACCTGTTTACCAGGTGCTGTTTACCAGGTGTTTACGCACTGACTGTTTCACACGCACTGCCTCAGTGGCTCTTGAGTCCCTTTCCATCCTCATGCAGGGCCCCAGTGGGCTCTGAAGCTAACATTGAGCCCAGCTTGCCCAACTCTCTGGCCCATGGCCTGGAGATGTCATCCAACAGGCAGGCTGGCCTGAGAGCCCACTAGGGAGGAAAGAGCAGGACAGTGAGGCCACTGTGCCACCATTGAGACCAGACCAAGGGCTCAGAGCTCTGGCAGCACCACACCACCTGTCCCTTGCCTGCCCCACCCTCACAGCTCTCACTGAGGCCTGTCCTGTAGCAATTATCTAAATAATAGTTCAGTGGCCACTGTGTTCCAGGAGCTGAGCAGGACCTGCTGAAGCCACGACCCTGCCCTTTAGGAGATCTCTTGTTTGAGAGGTGTGCGTGTGTGTGTACACACACATGCACACACACACATGTTGTACATGCTTACATGTGTATGCATGCACAGGTTCGTGCTTCCCTGGCAGCATTGGGCTCACCATCAGTCAGGCACAAGGGACCTGTGCAGTGCTGTCTGAGAGGAGATAGTCCTTTCCCCCAGCTACCTGGAAAAGAACTCGGGTCCGTCTAGCTAGTAATGAGGACATTTGATTACTTCTCTACTGCTGACTCTGTGACCGTGGGAGAGTCACTTTGTGTCCCTGGGCCTCAGTTTCCCTCTCAGTGGTAGAGGAGATAGTGTACTCTCCTCATGTGAGTTGAGGAAAAGTACTTTTTTGATCCTTCCTGGGCCAGGCCTTGTGTCAGGCTCCAGGATCTAGTCTCTGCCCTCAGAGAGCCGCAGTCGGTTGGAGAAGTGAGCTCCCTTCAGGCACACCCGTGACAGAGGTCGTGCGGGGTCAGGACCAGTGCTGGAGAGTGGCCCTGTAGTTGCCAAGCCTTGGTGCGGCAGAAAAGAGTCCAGCTCGGAAGCCCATCCCCTCACCCTGTGTGCCTCGGTTTCCTTGTATGTAAGTAGACCCCCAGGGAGTGGTTGTGGAATTTGGAGCACTGTTATGTAGGCCTGAACAGGGCCTGGCATATGGCAAAGGCATCGCCAATGTTGGCTGGCATTGATGTCGGCGTTTTGTGATTGTGGGGAACTGGCTGGGGAGCAGTATGGGTCAGGCCTGCTGCATACAAGACAGTCTTTCCACTTCAGACTTCCTCTCTGTTGTTTGCGCCACTTCAGCATCTATCTGGGCAGTGGCCAAGGCCATTGGTTTCCCATCCCACACCCACTGTTAGGACTCCTGGGCTCATCCCTGGGAATTTCTGGAGATGAGGTACCCACTCCATGCTGCCAGAGTTGGGGTGGCCACACCCCAGCCATGCCACACCCTTGCCTTTTGCCATCTTCTTCCGCTTCAGAGGCTTTAGTGCCTTGCCCCTCCCCAACCCACAGCATTGCCCCAGAGGGAAACAGCCAGGCCCACAGACTCCCAAGCCTGCAGCAGGCAGAGGGCTTGGGAAGCCCCAGGCCTAAATTTGAATCACTGCTCCCTGCTATGCAACCTTTGGTAGTCACCTTCCCTGCTTAGAGACTGACTTATAGGATATCCACTGACTGTCAGCCCACCTGACCCAGCTCACCCTCCCTCAGAGCACAGCAGGGTTCCAGCCAGGCCCAGGCCCTACATGCCAGGCTGCCCTCCCACATAGGGACTTTGTCAAACCTCAGCCTAAAGCTCAGCCAGAAAGAGTCCCCAGGAGCACGTCTGCCCGGGGTCGCCTTTTGGAAGCCATCACTCTGAGGCAGGACAGCTCCATCCCTGGGTTGCAGGGTCCCTGCCCCTGCCCAGCACACCTGGCCCATCCCCCTGCACAGGCACGTGCCCACATGGCTGTTCCTGCCTGTGCAGACAGGGAGCATGACGGAGAGGAAAGGACAAGGGTCCAGGTCCCCCGTATGCTGAGGAGAAAGCCTCCAGAGCTGGCTGGGCTCGGCTTGTGGGACAGCGAGCCAATGAGCTCCCATCTCGTTTCCAGCCCAGCCTCCTCGGATGTCCTGCTCCCCAGGTCTCCTGTAAACTGACAGGCCCTGCCTCTGCGACCTGGCTCTGGGAAGGCGATGAGGAGCCAGGCTAGCAGATGGGTGAGCTCTGACCCCCTGGAGAAGAAGGTTGTTCTTGGGAAGAGCTGGCTCTTGGGACCCAGCCACTGGCAGACAAGATAGAGAAAAGGTAGCTGATGCTGCCAGCAGTGCCCTTTCCTGGAACTGCTGGCCACTGCTGCAGCCTGTCTCCTGGGGACACAGGGTCTGGATGTGGGGCACAGTGTGTAGAGTCTTGGTCCTCATGAAGGAGGGAGGCCAAGAAAGTATCAGGGATTGAATCAAGATGCTAAGTCTATTGCTGAGAACTAAAGCAAAAGTAGGGTTTGCCAGGTAGACAGCATCATGGGGCACCCCAGGCTGCAGGACACCTGTATAGAACCAGGGTAGAGGTGAGTGGTGGGGCCTGTGCAGGGCTGAGTAATCAGACTCTGCAGGGCTAAGTGGTGAGTTCTGTGCAGGGCTGAGTGGTGAGCTCTGTGCAGGGCTGAGTGGTGGGCTCTGTGCAGGGCTGAGTGGTGGGCTCTGTGCAGGGCTGAGTGGTGGGCTCTGTGCAGGGCTGAGTGGTGGGGCCTGTGCAGGGCTGAGTGGTGGG
>PVJC01012092.1:0-40304 GCA_004026665.1 Murina feae | reverse complement strand
GGCCGCCGACCCCCTGCCACCTCTTTCCTGCTCCCCAATGCCCTGCAAAGGGCCTGGGAAGCCCACCAAGCAGGCCGCCGACCCCCTGCTGCCTCTTACTCGCTTCCCGGTGCCCCGCAAAGGGCCTGGGAAGCCCACCAAGCAGGCTGCTGACCCCCTGCCACCTCTTACCCGCTCCCCGATGCCCTCCAACCCTGCCGCCTGTTTCCCACTCATGGGTCCTGGGTCCTGCGCTGTCCCGCCCTGCAGCCGCTCTGTGCACTTCGGAGGTCCCTCAGCCCGGCCTGTGCCCTCTCTCAGTCTGGGACCCCTCTGGGGATGTCCACCTGCTGGCGTGCCTGACCAGCCTGGGTGAGGGGCTTTCAGGCTGCCCACAGCTCCCATTGACCCAACGTCCCAGCAAGGCTGGCTGGACGCAGGTTTTTGGAGTTTGTTTATCTTTTATAATTGATACACTGTTCCTTTAAGGCGGCCTACTAACTACTAAGGAAGCCTCCTCTGCCTCACCTCGCAGCGTCTATAATGAAACAATTGTTACTTTTACTGGTTAGGCCCGGGCTGCTCTTTCCTTCAGCTCCCGAGGATTCTATGATTGTTATATTGTTTCAAACGTGTGTTTCGCTAGAGCCAGTTTAAGCGGAGTGGGCGCAGCTTCACTTTCGCTCCTGCCGCAATGAAAACTGCCGTTTACTCAGGTCCGTGAGTGGCAGCCTTCATGTTGGCTGGGCTAATTTGCATACAGCCGCTCTGATTGGCTGGTGGGCGTGGCTTACCCTGTCTCGGAGAAACGGTTAATTTTACTATTTCGCTTTTATTAGTTTAGATAGATACTGATCATAATTTTCAATTTCATTTTTGATGTTTTTTAAACCCACATGTTATGGCTCTTCATTTACCATCTGGGATTTACTGAGATGTATCAAGCATGTAGTTACTTTTCAAAATAAGGAATCTAATAGAGGACACATTTTCTTCTGAATATTTAAAAAATCATTTCATTGCAAGGACAATAATGTATTTTTGACTTGGTTCATCTCATGGGCTCAATAAAAGGCTAACGTGTTCAAGGTTTTTGAGCTGCTAGCAACATTCTATCAGGCCTCTCTGTGTACTGCACAGAGGCCACTAATGGATATACCTGATGGTAATTGAAAATGTCCAATGACTGGAAATGTATAGGATAATCTTGTGCTGTGAAAAGAGAACTTATTCTTTGATTTGAATCAGCCACTTACTCCTCTGGACCACAATTTTCTCATGGTAAAAATTAGAAGTTTATCATGGCAAAAATTAAATGACCTTCAAAGTTCTCCCTAAATTACTAGGATTCTAAATGAGGCCTCCCCTATGGGGTCACTGGCCACATAATGGCTCCTGAACACTTGATTCATGGCTGGTAGAACTGAGATGTGCTCTAAGTAAAAAATACTCACCAGATTCTCAGTAAGTACCAAAGAACGTAAAGTATGTTGGATCTATTGGGTTAAAAATCTGATTAAAATGAACTTCACCCATTTTCGTATTGTGGTAAGAGAAAACGTATAACTATGTTTGCATTATTAACATTGAGCAGCACCACTCTACACCTTCAAAACAAAGGGATCAAAACCTCTCTTTAAGGACTTTTAATGTTTAATGGTGAGTATTTCAATACTGTGGTCCTTATGCCTCTCAAAGTCAAGTGAAAACACTTATCTACCCAAAATGAATAAACTTTGCATGGGCAGATATTTATCACCAAGTTCCTCTTGAAGCTGCTTTCCCTCCAGGTCCTATGAGAGACCTATGATTACAACACTCCATGGTCAGCCCCTAGGGTTTTGCCTCAAGTAGATCATAAGAGATTATTAGGAAACACGCCAAAATGTTAAGAATGATTATTTCTGGGTAAAGGGGTACTGAGTGATTTTTGAATTTTTAAAATTCTTTTCTTCATCTTTCAATCTTTTAACAATGACGACCATTACGTTTCTTCATTAGAAAAATGCCTATCTTTGAATTTCAGCATGAATGCTTTATAAATTGTATAAACATTGAAAATGTGTAAAAAAGAGGACACTTAAAAGGGAATATCATAAAATGCTTTAATCTGCTTTTATATATTTCCAAACTTTCTATAGTGAATTGGTTATTTCTATTCAGGGATGAAATACACCTTATTTAAAACTTACACTGTCCATCCCCCCTTTTAACCTCCAACCTATATAATCTGCAGGCTGGCTTTCTCAGAACGCCTGAAGCTATCTCTACTGAATTAAAGTGATGAGTAAATACTTCAGATTTTTTTTTGCTTCAATCTTTAATATTTTTACAACTACCATCAAACAGAACAGTATTGAGTTAAGAGTTTACGCAGGAGATGGGGAAGAAACCCCAATGGTATTTTAATATGCTACATGCACAGGGGTTTAGGTTGTACTGGGAAAATGCCCTTCTAAATGGGTGTCATTTACTTCTGAGTCCTGTGGCAGCAGAGGAGAGCACTTTCCTGCATGCAGTCCAGACCAGCACACACACACACACACACACACACACACACGCACGCACAGGCGTGAGGGGGGTTGTGCCCTATCTCAGTCCCACTGAGAATCTCCAACAGCTGCTTTTCTCACCTGCCCTCCATTCTTGAGGCCAGACCCGCCGCCCTACCTGCAGCAGGAAGCACGGAGTGTGTGCAGAGCTGGCGTCAGTGTGCGGGCGGGCAGGACAGTGCCAGGTGTGCTGTTTGCCCTGCTGGCTCTGGAAAGAGCTGGGCTTTTAAAGGCCTATCAGGTATAATTGTTTAACCTGGCAATTTTTTGGTCTTCCTGAGGGAATGTTTTCCCCCCACTCCTACAAGGCATCAGCCCTTTTGAATACGACACTATGGAGCACAGAACTTACTGTTAGTAGAAAAGATGACTTCTCCCTCCTGCGGGGTGGGGTCTGTATCCTGGACCACCTGCAAGGCTCCCACAGTCCGAACAGCAGGGTCCAAAGTGACTGAACTTTCATTTACGGTCGTGTCGCTTGCACCTGTGATCTGGTTGGTTGGTGGGCCTCCCAGAGATCCCTCGTAGTCGGTGGGCAAGTCGTCCATGCAGTCGGCATTGGGCTGACAGGAGCAGAAAGGAATCTGTTCTCAGTGTGTGTCATCAAGTTAGATGCAAAATGTCTGCAGCCTAGATATTTTGTCCTGGTGGAAAACCAAGTCCTTTACTGCTTTCTTCCGGAATCATTTTATTTTAAAAATTTACACACACAGTCTGTAATGAACAGAAAAATATTTTCCAAAATTTTCTTTCCAAAGGTTCTATTTTGATCTACATACAAGGTTTTAATCCCAGGAGTAGCAATATAATTACATTAAGATTTGTGTATTATTTGCAAATACTGATGACATGAGAGGGGGACAGAATTGTGAATTATTCAAAACACACACACACACACACACACACACTTTAAGGTAAGACTATTTTTGTTGTTGTTAGACATAAGCCAAAAACCTGCTATTGAAAAAAGTCCTACTTATTTAACATGCAATTGAGCTAAATGAAAATCTTAGAATCATGACACTAGGGTAAGACCATGGAATGTAACTACCCATCACTGCAGGACTCTTCCCCCCAGTATCCACTTGAACAACATAGAAATAGGAGCTCTCTGCTTTGCAAGGCAGCCTGTATTGCTCAGCTTTCTTAGATTATTCCACTATTGGGGAACATAGCAAGTTTTACTCAATGGTTTTAGTTCTGCTTTTAGAGGGATACCGAATATATTTATATCTCTTCCACAAGCAGTTTTTAAAATGACTTTCAATTGCTATACATTCACCCAAGACGGGCTTGAGAAATACTAAGAATAGCTATTAATTATTATTACCTTTGCTCTGTTCTGAACATCAATATTGTCTGGAGTGATGATAATTAAGTGGTTTTGCACCCCCCAATGGATAAAGAACAAGGTGTGCAGGTGGGAATTCTGGGTTGACAATGCTCATGTTGTGTTAAAAGTTAATTAAAAGAGAAAATCTATAGCTCATGGACTCATTGGGAGCAAAAAGCAAAAAACTCAAAGTGCTGGACTCTTGTCCTAGTTTTTTATATATTTTTTTGCTATTAAACCAGTCTTCTGACCACCAACCTGTGTTTCCAGCAGCTGGAAATCTCCATCTCTCTACAAAACCCTCAAATTCAGCTCATTCCCTTTTTTCTGTATCCTCTCTTTCTTTTTCTGCTTCTTTGTCTCTGTTGGAAGTGAATCAAGTCATTGAAACTCAAGTTGTTGAAAGTCAATTCACTGAATGACTGAACTGCCAAACTCACTGATTGAGTCCTTGATCATGAGCAATTATGCTACGAACATTTCTCATCCCATTCCTAGCCTCCTAATGTCTCTATAGTTTCCTCCCAGTACATCTCATTCTCCACTTTCTCACCAGAGTACTCTTTTTTAAAAAAACACAGATATGATTCTTCTTTTCTACTAAAGAATTAATTACAATCTTAGTGTGGCAAAACAGGCACCCTGTAGCCTCGCCCAGCCTCCTCTTCTGGTCTCACCTCCAGCCTTTGGAAACACATTGAACACCATATATTCCCTATCTCAGAGCTTCAGCTCATGATGGTCTTCTGCTCAGGGTGACTTTGCCCCAATAATCTGGCTCCCCTTTCCCATCCCAAGATCTCAAACTAACCCTCCTGTAGAATTCCTAATCACTCCTCAATTCCAAGTCCAAATGTCACCTTTTCTAAGTAGTGTTCCCTCCCAGGTAGCCATCCTCAGCACTATAACAACTTATTCTTACTTCTCCCATGCTGTTATGGGACACTGCGTTTTCTCACTCTACTAGTCTGCCTTTTTAAAAATCCGATTTTATTAAGATATAATTAACATGTAATATTGCATTGTAATATTGTATTAACGTAAGGTGTACACATAATGATTTGGTATGTGTATATATTGTCAAATGAACACCACAATCAGTTTCATTAACATCCATCACCTCATCTAGTTACATTTTTTCTCGTGATGAGAACTTTTAAGAGCTACTGACTTAGCAACTTTCAAATATATAAAACAGTATTGTTAACCATAGTCACCATATTGTACAGCCTCAGAACTTATCTAATCTAATAAAAGAGTAATATTGAAATTGACCGTTTTTTCGGTATGCCTAAGCCACGCCCACCAGCCAATCAGAGCGGCTGTATGCAAATTAACCCAGCCAAGATGGAGGCCGGCAGTCACGGAGCTAGAGTAAACAGCAGGCTTCCGTTGCACCAGGAGTAAACTGTCTGCCAGCCAGCTGGGCCTCTCTGTGCTCAAGGCAACAACATAGTTGCAACATTGTTTCAATTATAGAAGCCTCAGAGCTGAAGCAAACAGAGGCTTCCATTGCACCAGTGATGGAGGAAACTGCCTGATTAGGCCAGCTGGGCCTCTAACTAAGGCAACATTCTTTCAATTATAGAAGCCATGGAGCTGAAGCCAACAGGAGACTTTGTTACCTGCCTAGGCCTTGGGTTAAAACAACAGTTTCAATTATAGAAGATAAATAAACTCCAGAAACCTGCTTCCAGCCAGCCTTGCTGGGACATTGGGTCAATGGGAGCTGTAGGCAGCCTGAAAGCCTGAAAACAGCCCTCAGGCCCACACCCAAGCTGGCCACACTCCCAAGTGGGGTAAGGGACCCCACTGGGGGGCTTGGCCTGCCTGAAAACAGCCATCAGCCCCTCACCCAGGCTGGCCAGGTACCTCAGGATTATTTTGAATTGAGATAATTGAGAAGCACATAAAGAAATGCTCTCTGTCCTTCTTCTGTGTGCACAAAAGCAGGACATACATTTGTAAATGCGTGCCCCCTCTGTATCAGGAAGATAAGAACATTCTTATCACCAGTGATTGGGAATTGACTCTGAAGTTGATCTGCACAAACAAACCTTAGGAACACGACCTTATCTGCCCTTAGTTCCCCCAGGATATTTACCTCCTCGTAATCTGCTGTTCTAGAAACCCAACGTTCTTTTCCTTTGTCTTGTTGCTTCTCTAAAATTTCAGTGCTCTTTTTTAAAAGATGCCATATAAGCTGAACTTCTAACCACCTTTTTGAGTTACTCATCACTCAGCATTCCCACATGTAGGTGTGGTGCATGTGTTAATAAATGTTGGCTTGGTTTTCTCTTGTTAATCTTTCATGAGGCTAATTTACAGGGCCCCAGCTGGAGAACCTCGAAAGGAAGGAGGAAAAATAATGTCGTCCCCTCCCTTTAATACCATGTAAAGATACTTCTAAGCAAAACCCGTTGTGTGGGGTATCAGGGAGGAAAAGATTTCCCAGTGCGGGTAGTGTATGGTTGTTCTTCAGCCATAAGCATCATATGTGATAACAACTGACATGTTTTTCAAAATGTTGTGTTTGTGTGTTGCTATTGTTCCTTTATTTATTTTATTTATTTAAAAACATATTTTACCAATTTTGATGCAGGGTGTTTGCCTTTACTTTATGGACTAGTAAGGACAGCGTTACATCTTTAATAGAGGAAGAAGAGGAAAGAGAAGGACAGAATTAGCTCACTGAGACTGAGTGTTAGCAGGCATAAATAATTTGGGTTAGATATAATATTGAATAAATCAGCCTTACTAACTCTCACAGAGATTATATCTGCTCTAAATGGTTCATCAAATAGCAGGATTTGAAAAGAAACACAACTTATAATCGTCTAAGAGGAATTATCATCATAATGCTTAGTAAAAGATGTCAAATAGCATCTGAAAGTGAACAAAGTATAGGTATTCAAATTCAGGTTAACATGGGGAAATTCCTCAAGTCAACCAACTGCCAAATAGTCAGGGATTCGTCAATATACCAGCTACACTGTCTTTGCCATCAAACAGTCATCCTATTCACACCTGGAAAACAGTGATGGGAGACGGTGTTTGCTGGGATATGAAAAGCCCAGTTTATATGGTACATTATAGGTGTATTCACTGAAACCTGTGTTTTCTCATCTTACAGGACACCTAGACCTGACTGAACAGAAGGAGGCTGAAGCACTGTAACGTAGATAAAGAGATGAAAACATTTCTGACAATAAAGGACCCTCCTCCCACTCCTCTCACCTTTCAGTTCAGTATTCTGTTTCTCCTGGTAAAATATAATGAAAAAATATGCCCATTGTAATGGGAATTTCATGAGCCCTGAGCTGTGCTTTTATTCTTTAGTTCATTTTAGAGAAATCCACTTACAAAATGAAAATGTTTCCAGCTCTTAGCTTTCAACTTATATTTACAGTTAGTCCTCGGGTTACGTTGGAGATCCGTTCCTGTGGCTCGACGTAATGCAATTTTTGCCGTAAGTCGGAACCCACCTACGTAAGCACCTACGTCACTCACATGGAGCATGTACACAGCAGTAATGAAGTGAAACAGTAAAAAAATTTAAAAGAAAGATAACAATTCCTGACCTTAACTTGTGGTAAATAAATAGTAAAAAACATAAAGCACATATGTGCGTATGTCGAAATGAGGGAACTTTTTTTTATAATGATGGAGACGTAACCACGAAACGACGTACGTTGAGTCCAATGTAACCCAAGGACTATCTGTATTTGCCTTAAAGCACAGGCAGCCACAAAGATACTCAGTTAAAAACAACAGAAACAAAAACAACCCAAAAAACCCCGCCACCTGTATTTGGACTAGCTAATGGTTCAGGATTACAACCAAGTCGTTGGTGAGTGGACATTGATCAAACAGGGATCAGGGTGAATTTCATAAATTATGATTCTGTGACTGGCAGCCTTCAGACACAGAAGGGCTATGTGTCACAGACATTTACTGAACAATTAGCATATGTAAGGAATACAGAGATGGAGGATCAATAGACACCAATTACCAGAGAGTGACAGGCGCTTTTTAATTTTCCTTGATTGACAAGAAATGGAATATAGGAGTTTAGGAAGATCATAGAGCAATTCCATAAGCTGTATAAAAAGGGTTTTCAATTAGCTATAGGAAGTGTTTTCTAGCTAAGAAGGCTGTGAGCTTGGCCAATGACATGGAAAGTTCTAAGAATGGAGTAAAAATTTCATCTCTTTGGCATAATTTAGGATAGAGTGGAAACAGTGATGGAGGATAGAGTGGAAACAACCACCAAAATTTTCCCCAGATCCAGACCTCAGTATCACCCACCAGGACAGAAACAGAGAAGTCTCAGGAAGGCAGGGGGGCAGGGTGAGGGGAGTCATATGCCTCGGTGCTGCTGAGAAGTAGCATAACCCACTTGCCTTCCTCATGGAGAATGTTCTGTTCTCTGGGGTGAGCTCGGATGGGTGTCACATTCCTATTCACCTGGCCTTTAAGAATCCTTGACAAAACCCAAAAGATGCTACCAATGTTTATTTTTCCAGAAGCCAAACTGCTAAGTAAAATCTTACCCAGGTATGAACCCTGGCCAGGAGTCCCCCCTGCTAAGTCATAATGCTAAAAGTTTTGTTAATAAGCCAAATGGCCACCCAATACTTCTCCTTAAAAAACAATGAATAACTGTGTTCTCAACTCATTTATAAGTAGCTTCTGGAGAAGTTGAACCTCCCCAGGAGAAGTCTGGAGTCAAATGTTATTTAGTACAAAATTTGGCTTCATTGTTCTGAAGAAGAAGTATTGAAATTGACCTGTAGGAGCTTTGCAAGTATCCTGAGCAATAGGAGGTATATCAATTGATGAGGCACTTTCTAATTGTGAGTACATATTCTAAAGATATCAGAGACCAAAGACACACATACACACATGCAAGCACACATATACATACATTCCCCCCCTCCCTTGTAAGAACCAGTTACAGCCTGGAGTGTGAAAAGCGCAAGCATTGAAATGAATTTCTAAGTCACCAGTATCTGGTAGAGATGCTGGGTGTTAACTAATGTTTCATGTGCATAGCAATTGATTTTCACCTTGACTACATTATGCATTTACAACCCTGGTCTGAGAATTTAATGCATTGCCTTTCAAAATCTAATTCAAAGATACAGCCAGACCAGCTGAATTGTTTCTGGTGCATCAACAGTGAAAATCGGCACTCAGCTGGCACAGAGGCAGCTGGTCCAGGGGAGAAACTTTAGCCAATGCCCAGCCTCCTAATGCCTCAGGTGTGCCCTCTCCAGCAGAGTCCCTCTGATAGTCTTAGAATAACGAGCCCGTCAGCATTAAAGAAAACCTTTGATATCTGACCTTCTCCTTCCTCCTCCAGTGACATCTTGGGATCATTAACATTCTCTTTATTCTCTGCCATTAGTGCAGTGAGGAGTGACAACAGGGAGGCTGCAGTACAGTGCAAGGGTGGGAGAGGCCGGCTAGCTCCTTTTAGCCAGTGCCTGTGTTTTTTTCTGACATCGCTCTGTGCAGCCCTCGGATTGGGTGGCCTGGCTGGCTTCCTGCCCTCACATGGCAGCTGCTGTCTCACAAACCACCAGTCCGTGGGCTTCACTTGCCATGGGCCTGGGAAAGACTTTCCCTGGACTGTCAAGCCAAGCCAGCTGGTGGGATTCTCTTTGCACTGGAGAGAGATTCGATTTTATACAACTGTAATGGAGGCACCAGCTGGAAGGTCACACTAGAATGAAGTGGGTCTGGCTCTGGTGTCCTGCTCGCTCAAGGTCTCCACAGATCTGAGTTCTGTAGTAGCTCTGAGCCAGGTTCCCAGCAGCTATTCTCCCCGCCCAGTGTTGGGAAGAGCCCGTTTCCTCTGAAAGTTAGAGGACTGGGGCATGATCAGACAATGTGGCCTGCAGACCTCTGTGATGACAGCACAGGGGCCATGACACAAGAGGAAATAATGCACAACTGGCCCATGGGGCCTCTGCTGGTGTCCCTCCTGCATCTACTCACTGCAGCCTGGAGGAGAAGCTGCACAAGCAGCACCTGGACTCGCAGACACAGACAATGGACATGGGGAGAAGGCCAAGGGCTCAGACATGGGTATTCCCTTGGGGCCTCATTGGATGACGCTCAGGCTGTAAGGTTGAGGGGACAGAGGAAAGCCAGGTGTGATGTGTTCTCCCTGTCCAGGATTAATGCAGAAAGACAGACATGACGAGGCTGTAGGCTGTGCGGTGCTTACCGGGATCCCTAGGGCTTTAAGAATGTTCATCTTGCACATGGGGCAGGTGCGATGGTCTAGGAGCCAGGGGTCAACACAGGACTTGTGGAAAAGATGCCTGCAATGAGAACCATACAGCTTAGAGTGGCGGCAACTGAAGAGACTCCCTAGTCCAGCAGGGCACAGCTGCTTGTCCAAAGTCACTCAGCTGCTCAGCGGCAGAGCCAAGACTCAAACCACCGTCTCCTAACACCTGGACCAATGTGCGTCCTGTCATCCCCTACGGCGGTGCAGTCAAACTCTGTCCGGATCTCAGGAGTGTCCTACAGGACTCCCAAGTTTCAGAAAGTATAGAGACAGAGAGAAGTGTCTCTTTCTCAAGAGGAAACATGTTTACTGGAAAGAACACAAGGGGAGAGACTTGAACAGGCGTTTCAGGGTATCCTGATAGATACTACCTTTTCAGAGTTCCAGAATTTCTTTTCCCACAGTTGGAAGACAACTGCAAAGTAAAGGCTCCTCTCCATTAATATTTGGGGGTCTGAAATAAAGGGCAGAGGAGATCCTGGAAGTATTTAACAACACAAATGACCTTTTTAGTTGCTAAGGCTGCTGGTTGTCAAGTCAGAAGCCAGAGTGAAAGGGTTGGTAACCTTTCCTGTTTGGACAGCTGACATTTGTGCTCAACTCCACTCCATTCCTGGGTGCTAGGTTTTCTGAGTTTCATCTGGGGGCAGGCTAAGGGGGATTTGGTAGATGCGGGAGGGCGCCTAACTGAACTGCCTCTCCACCTGGCTCTCAGTCACTGTGTCAGACACTGTTGGAGTCAGAAGCCTGTTTTCTCACTCATGAGACTCCAGACCACCGGCAGAAGCAGTCAGAAGTGCCTGCCTGAGGCAAGAAGAGCGAGAACTTAAGTGTGAGGGCTTCCTTAGGACATTTTATCCATGCTTGACCCTCTCTCCTCAATGGTGCCCTAAACTTGGAGTACTCCCACTCTCGCTTCTCATCTCTCATTCTAACAGTTCTCACAATGTTCTTTGTGTTAGACGGCTTTAGGCCAAGTGCTTAAAAAGTCCTCCCTGTCTCAAATTAGAGAACAGGGCTGCCTTTTAAATTGAACTTGGGAAGTAGCCATGTGCCAAGGATGGGATTAGCTGCATAGAGGATGTAATCAGTTTGGTGATTAGAAAAAAGGAGAGTGACAACTAGGATGTGTCCCTGTGTTTGCAGATTACAGTTTAGATTGCCCTGCAGATTCACTGCTTGGGAGGCATGTATCTCATTCATTCATTCCCTCATCCACGCCTTTGTCCAACAAGTAGTGTCTGCCAAGAATAGAGCTCATCACTGGGAGTCAGCATAATAGAGATTTGGCCTCTTCCCTTAGGGAGTATTACAGAGCAGACATTAATAAAATAATAATCTACACTAATAAAAGAGAAACATGCAAATCGGTGTCACTCCGCTATGTCCACCAGCCAATCAGGATGAATGTGCAAATTAACCCAACAAAGATGGCGGTTAATTTGCATATGCAGGCACAGAGCAAAGACTGAAGATGAATGAAGACTGAAGACTGAAGACAACTAAAGACTGAAGACGACTGAAGAATGAAGAGGCTTGGCTTCTCAGCTGCAGGTGGAGCAAAGAAGCCAAGCCTCACTGTTGCAGCCTGAGTGGAGAAGCCAAGCTCACTGCTGTGGCTGGACCAAAGGCCTGGATCCCGGGTGCTGGAGGAAAACCGGTGCCAGCAGCCAGGGGAAGGAAGGCCTATTGCGCAAATCTTCGTGCAACAGGCCTCTAGTATAAACTGCTTAATGACACCAATGCTAAGTACCACATTAGAAGAACAGGGGAAGGATTATAACAAGGAGAGTTTCCCAATGAAGTGCCAAAGCTAAGACTGGAGGGCTGCATAGACATCCATGTGAAGGGGAGGGGAGAGGAAGGAGGACATTCTGAGCAGAACCACTGGCTGGACCAAAGCCCTGAGCTGGGCAATTTAAGAAGTGGTCTCAACACAGTGAGGGGAGGGCTGAGGCTGGATAGAGTCCTGTCTGCACAACCACCCCTCTCCCCAAGATAAACCTCTCTCCCTGTGTTCAGGCTCTACCTTCAGGAAACAAGTTCCTAACCTGACTTTGCTCACCACCTGGTGTTCCTTCTGAGAACCAAGTCAAACATTATGGCCCCTTTGACGGGCCCTGGAAGGCAGGCTCTGCTGTGTCTCCTGAACCCAGACGGGAGTGGGAACGAGGGCAGGCCCCCTCATTAGCTGTTTTAGCTTAAAGAAGTCACTTAATATCTCCAAGTCCCATCTGCCTCATCTGTAAGATGAAGATCTACTACTCACATGGAGAAGCCTTCTCTGAGTATCCAATTCACAAGAGTACTTCCTCCCTAACACTCTGAGTGATTTTTCCCCATGCACTGGTCTTACAGCCTCTACCATGGTTAGGGTTAGTGTTATGTGTCAACTGGGCCAGGCTATTCAACCAAACATTAATCTAAGATATTCTGTAACTATGATTAATATGTATAATCATTTGACTTTAAATAAAGGAGATTATCCCAAACAACCTAGGTGACCCTATTCTAATCTTTGAAAAGTTTTAAGCGCAAACCCTTTTTAAGAGAAGACATTTGGGCTCAAGGAGGCAGCATTAACGGCTGCTTAGTTTTCAGCCTTTAGGCCTGCGCTGCAGATTTCAGACTTGGCAGCCCCTACAATCACATAAGCTAACTCCTTGAAAATATATAGTGGGATATAATGTTTGGAACCCTGACTGATGCATCCCCCAA
This sequence comes from Murina feae, assembly GCA_004026665.1. Lineage (NCBI taxonomy): Eukaryota > Metazoa > Chordata > Mammalia > Chiroptera > Vespertilionidae > Murina > Murina feae. Next base: position 27,421 of record PVJC01012092.1, on the reverse strand, counting down.
TGAGATTACCTCCATGAGAGCAAAACCCCCCTTTGCCTGATTGACTGTTCTATCCCAGCATTGAGAATAGTTCGTGGCACACAGATAAGAAATACTTGCTGCATTAGTGGGTATTTATCAAAGGCCCTGGCACTCCTCACTGCCTGCACATGGTCAGGTCACCCAGGCCCATGAACCCACTCTTCCTAAATTTTTTTCACATTCATTGCCTTTCTTTTCTCAGTGCTGTTCCCTCATTCATGATCTCATGACCTTTTTTCCTGTATTTTCCACTAACATCCCAACTGGTCTCCATGCCACCAGTCTTTCCCTGCTCGCTTCATCCCACTCTTCCTTGCCAGATTTATCTTTTTAAAATAAAGTATGAGTTACGTCATCCTCTTGGTTCATTCTGTTCTGTGCTAGGAGCTGGGTTTGAAGATGAACAAGACAAGGTTCCTCCTTCAGGACAGTGCTACAGCCCTTCAGTGGCTCCCTGAGAACTAAAATGTCAAGGCCATTGGAAGGTCATTCTTAGATCCATTTTCTTGCTGTTTGATCTTAGGCACATCTTAGCTCTCCAAGACTCAGACCCCCGTTGGTGAAATTTTATCTTATAGGTATGGAGTTTACAAGTGAATAAGTATGTGTGTGTGTGTGTGTGTGTGTGTGTGTTAGAGAGAAAGAGAGGGAATAAATAATGCTCACAAAGCTTAAATCATAAGTCTTGGCCCTCCTTAATTATAAACTACCATTAATCTTATCAATACTACTACTGCATCTTGTTTTATTTACTAGAGGCCTGATGCATGAAATTTGTGCAAAGGCCTCAGCCCTCGCAGCCCCTCACAGCCTTGGCCAGCCCTCGCAGGCCTGGCTTCATCCAGAAAGTTGTCTGGACAATCGTTCTGCTGTTTGGTATGATTAGCATATTGGCTCTTTATTATATACTAGAGGCCCAGTATACGAATTCGTGCACCAGTGGGGTCCCTCAGCTTGCCTGTGGGATCGGGCTGAAATCAGCTCTCCAACATCCCCTGAGAGATCCAGATTGTGAGAGGATGCAGACTAGGCCAAAGGACCCCACCAGTACATGATTGGGGTAGGGAAGGGATGTGGGAGGTTGGCCAGCTGGGGAGGGAGGGTGGGAGGGCTTCAGGGAATGTTCAGCCCATCTAGCTCAGTCCCGATCAGCTGGACCCCAGCAGCAAGTTAACCTACTGGTTGGAGCATCTGCCCCTGGTGGTCAGTACACATAATAGCGAGTGGTTGAGCAGCCTTAGCATATCATTAGCATATTATACTTTGATTGGTTGAATGGCCAACCAAATGACTGGACACGTAGCATATTAGGTTTTTATTATATAGGATATTTATTTATTTGTTAAATTGTCACCTGAGAATATTTTTCCATTGACTTTTAGAGAGATTGGGAGAGAGAGGGAAAGACAGAGAGAAATATTGATGTGAGATAAACACATCAATTGGTTGCCTCCTGTATGTGCCCTGACCAGGGCCCAGGCTAGCAAGAAGCCTGCAACTAAAGGTACATGCCCTTGACTGGAATCAAACCCAGGACCGTTCAGTCCATAGGCCAATGCTCTATCCACTGAGCCAAATCAGCTAGGGCTGCATCTTGTTTTTAGATGTTGTTATTACTCTGTATTCTATTCTTCAGAATGAACTTTCTAAGGTTGAATACAAGTAACTCAAAATTTTTATAAAATCACAGGAGGAACTAAGGACAAAAAGAAGTGCTGAAATGACTCATAGGGTGATCATGCTGCTCGTTAACTAATATTTCTAGCATCATATTTTTTGTTAACTATCTAATATGAAGACTATATCATTATAATTGGATTGCACCACAACCCCCCGCAAATGGAAAGAAAAATAGAAGTCACTTGACTAAATAAACAAAAGATAGGGGAAGACTCTGGAATTTAGTGCAATGCACCACCATTTTAGCAAACATGTGTAAGGCAAAGTCAATCTCAACTCTTTCTATTAGTGAAATTCTCAGTAGAGCACTGTCCCTTCTCATGTTTTAACAAAGGCTGGGTGAAGAAATACATCAGAGGAACAAAAGGACAAGATATTCTATCTCTTAACAACCCCAACAAATTGGAAGTACAACAGGGGATTAATCAAACTCTTCTCCTTCCTAATTCACCGAACGGAAGAAAATGTTTAGAAAGTGTTCTTTAAACACTTCACAAAACATGTCTACAGCTGCATAATGATGCAGAGAGGATGATGAATAATAAAATCAGGTCTCACAGTTTCAGAAGCACTGAAAACCCAGTTTGACCCATTTCCCCATCTATTTTTTTAAAAAAAATATTTTTCCCTGATCTCAGAGAGGAAGGGAGAGGGAGAAAGAGATAGAAACATCAAAGATGAAAGAGAATCATTGACTGGCTGCCTCCTGCATGTCCCCCACTGGGGATCAAGCCCGCAACCTGGGCATGTGCCCTTGACTGAAATCAAACCCGGGACCCTTCAGTCTGCAGGTCGACGCTCTATCCATCGAGCCAAACCGGCCAGGGCTCATCTACTGATTCTTGTTTTCTCTTGTCCTTTCACCTGTATGTGTAAATCCCACCCCAAATGGATAACAATTTTTTCTCCACGTGGAGGAGGAAGGCTATTCTATGAGACCCTGTCCCCTGCCATTGAGATCAAGGTCCCCTGGCTTTCCTTTTTGGCGTCAGTGAAAGGTGTTTCATCCCCCTTGGTAAAATGGCCATCGAAGAACATGATGATTAACTTCGTGTCGCTAAATGATTCACTTCTATACTGTCTCATCTTTCTCTGTCCCCTCTGCAGACAGTCCTTACAGTGATCACCGTGTTGTGTTCTGGGCTCAGTGTGAATCAAGACAGTTAAGCAGGCACAGACCCTTCTGCCATAGACTCCTTCCAACTCCTTCTGTTGTGGGGCCGACTTTGCCATTGGGCTTGATCTGAAATGTCTGGACCAATTATGAGACACTGTATTCCCCGGGTTCCCTCTATAACATCGTTTACATAAACATTGTTTAAAAGAAAAAGAAGAAAAAGAAAGGGGAAAAAGAGCTGTCACACAGAACCAGTAGCGACCATATTCTGGCTATTGCTGTAAACATAATTACTTTGTTTAGGCAACTAAGAGACTATGCTAGCAGGTGCACCTGCTGGAGAGGGAGAAAGAATGCACCACAGTAAATCACTGCTCACCTCTAGCACAAGCACACCTCTGTGAGGAGGGAGGGTGTTTTCAGGCTCATAATAACAAGCTTGGACTCACTATGGAGAAAGTGAAATCCTTAAGGCTGGGCTAGACTGAAGCTGGTGTGCTTGGGATCCTTTGACATTTGGCTTTGAGGGAGATAGGGGTTTCTGAGGCAGATTTTTAGCCCAAACCATATTCCCAGAGAATTGAGAGCAGAGCAGAGCACCCTTATGGGGCAGGGGGAGGGTGGGGCCAAGGTGTCAGAGCCACAGCCAGTGGTACAGTGGAAAGACCAGCTCAGAAGTCAGAAAACATGGCTTTGCTTTGGGCCCTATGACCAATCCCTCTGAATTAAGTTTTTTTTTAAAAATTAAAATAATGAGGCATTAATGATACCTACTCTATCTTATCTATCTATCTATCTATCTATCTATCTATCTATCTATCTATCTATACTAGGGGCCCAGTACACAAAAATTTGTGCACTCCGGGGGGGGGGGTCCCTCAGTCTGGTCTGTGCCCTCTCGCAGTCTGGGACCCCTCGGGGGATGTCCACCTGCTGGCATGCCTGGCCAGCCTGGGTGAGGGGCCGATGATTGTTTGCAGGCTAGCCAAGCCCCCCAGTGGGGACCCTCACCCCATGGGGGTGTGGCCAGCCTCAGTGAAGGGCTGAGGGCTGTTTTCAGGCTGCCCATAGCCCATTCAGGGTTCGGGTCCCTACTGGGGTGCCTGGCCAGCCTGGGGGAGGGCTGAGGGCCCTTTTCAGGCTGCCCACAGCTTCCATTGACCCAACGTCCCAGTGAGGCTGGCTGGAATAAGGTTTCTGGGGTTTATTTATCTTCTATAATTGAAACTTTGTTGCTTTGAGTGGAGGCCTAGTCAGGCACAAAGCCTCCTCTTTGCTTCAGCTCTGTAGCTTTTATAATTGTTGCCTTGAGCAGAGGCCCAGCCAGCCTAGGCAGACAGTTTACTCCTGGTGCAACAGAAGCCTCCTGTTTGCTCTATCTCCATGGCTGCTGGCTGCCATCTTGGCTGGGTTAATTTGCATACAACCGCTCTGATTGACTGGTGGGCATGTCTTGGCTGGTAGGCGTGGCTTAGGTGTCTTGGAGTGATGGTTAATTTGCATACTACTTTTAATATATATATATATATATATATATATATATATAGTTGTGATACCAATTATCTATTATATGCAAAAGAACATTGTAAACAGTAGAGTGCTTTTCAAAGTTAAAATCTATATATATAAAAGCCTAATATGCAAATTGTCCCCTTGGAAGTTTGACTGGGTGATCAATAGTTTGATTGCTCGCTATGACATGTGCTGACTACCAGGGGGTGGCATGGATGAAGGAAGACCCCAGCTGGCAGCCGGAAGATTCTGATCAACCCTGATCACCAGCCAGGCCCAGGGACCCTACCTGTGCATGAATTTCATGCACCAGGCCTCTAGTATTTTAATAAACAGCCACTTCTTTCACCTGGTTGCCCATAGTAATGGATTTAAATAGCAGTAAGGAAAAACCAACATAACTTAAAAAACTAAGATAATACATCAGATCCTCTTGCTAATAAACTGAGTTTCTTTTTTTAGCTACAGTGGATGAAATCGATCCTTGGGGAATGCAAATTCTAAGGGCACTGCAGAACCCTCCTTTTGTAGCCAGTGTCACTTGCGCCTCTGGTTTCTGGTGGAGGGAGGCTCTGTGATGAAAACTTGACCCTGGTCTAATTATATCAGTTGGCTGGGGCAGCAAAGCTGGTTGGCATTCCTCCCGTCTGTCTAGTTCATGAACATAACCGGGGATCAGGACATTTGAAGGCAGAATGTCATATTTAACAAGGTTATTACAGTTCGAGACTTCTTTCCTAGGGCAGCATTTGCTCTGTTGCAGACGACAGAAAGTAACACTTCAGACATCATTTACCAGCCCTGTCATCTCCTTTTATGTTTCCTCCTTTCATCCCTGAGATTCAGTGATGTACCTAATGTTCGGCTGGGTACACACACAAATCCAAAGTCATCAAAGAAAAATTATTAGAAAACACCATCAGCACCCTTTGAACTTAAAATATGTAATCTTGACTAAGGCACAATGGGAACTATCTTTTTTTATAAGTTCAAAGTATAGCTTCTTTGGTACTTAAATTTCCCCCCCATTATTTTAAATGTAGGTATAAACATTGCTTAAATCTTAAGAAAGCTCCATGACTGTAGTGTACGTACTATTCAGATGAAGGCATATTTTCCCCAGAGACCTCTCCTGCCCCTCACCAGTCAGTACCCACTCTGCCATGTACCCACCATTATGGCTTCTGTCAGCATAGATGAGCTTTGCTTGTGATTGAATTTCATATAAATGGGATCATAAAGCATATTCTTTTTTGGGGGGGCCCTGGGTTTCTTTTGCTCAACATAATGTTTTCAGGTTCATATGTGCTGTAATGTACACTTATTAACATACATTGAGTTTTAATGCTGAGTGACATTCCATTGTGTATATGCATCCCAACTTGTTTATATATTTTTATTTTGTTAGACATTTGGGCTGTTTTCCTTTTTGGCAATTATGAATAAATGTACTATGACAACTTTTGTACAAGTCTTCCTGTGAACGTAGCATTCATTTTTCCTGGGTACATATCCAAGAGTGGAACTGCTAGAATAGATGGGTAGTATGTGTTTAACTTTAGTACAAACTGTCAAATTTCCAAAGCAGTAGTGCCATTTTAAACTCCCACCACATTATATAACTTCTAATTTGGCAGAGTATGTTGTTATATTCCTGAAAGTATGAGTCTTATAAATAATGGTTTTCATAAACAATGACTATTGAGTGGAATGCTTCACATCAACATAAATTTCAGATACATTTTTTAAAATGCAGTTAACCAATGTCTTTTTTATTTCTTCATAGGGAAGCGTAGAGAGGAAAAAATAAAAATGAACAAAGATAAAATTCATATATTTTTATCTTTTTTACTGTTAATCAAAAAGCATTATCAAAACAAAGTAAAATATTTAAAAGAGAAAAAGCACTATTGAAAATATCAAAAATTTAAAATAGTTAATATCATATTTTATCAATTCTAGGCCATCCCATTTCCCATCCATTTAACATCTTTAAAATTGGTAAGCATCTTTTTTTTTTATTGATTAAGGTATTACAAGCATCATATAGACAATGAAAACTTAGATTAGATATATGAAGAGCTTGTTAGTCAACAGTAATATCTCGAAGAAATAAAAAACATGGGAATTAAAACTAGTGCTACCTTGCCTGGCTGGTGTGGCTCAGTGGTTGAGCATCAGTCCATGAACCAGGAGGTCACGGTTTGATTCCAGATCAGGGCACAAGCCCGGGTTTCAGGCTCCATTCTCAGTAGGAGATGTGTAGAAGGCAGCCAATAGATGTTTCTCTCTCATGGAGGTTTCTCTCTATCCCTCTCCCTTCCTCTCTCTAATATATATATATATATATATATATATATATATATATATATATATATATATATGTATATGTATATGTATATGTATATGTATATGTATATATGTATATATATGATATATGCATATATATATATATATATATATATATATATATATATATATGCCATTAGTTCTGAATATACATGACAGTTCCTTAAAAGAAAAAGAACTAGTGTTACCTTCATATTTGCCTATCAAATAAGAAGGATATTTAAAATGATTCCAGTTCAAGGTTCCAAAGTGACACTAATATAAGCATTCTCACACCCATTCGGTGGGGTGTAAACTGTTAATATCTTTCAGGAGAGCGGTTGAACAAAACTTATGAAGGTTTTTTAAAATCATTTTTGACCCAGTAAGTTCACTTTTAGCAATGTATCCTAAGGGATATATATATATATATAGGAAAAAATATAAAAACAATTAAGGTAATGATTTTATGATGATGAAAACTGGAAGCAATTTAAATGCTAAACAATAGGAGGGCAGTTAACTAAACTCCAATAATGGGCTACTCTGCAACCACTAAGATATTTTAAAATAATTTCTAATTATAGAAAATGCTTACTTTTTTAAAAATATAGTTTTATTGATTTCAGAGAAGAAAGGAGAGAGAAAGAGAGATAGAAATATCAATGACGAGAGAGAGAAATAATTGATCGGCTGCCTTCTGCATCCCCCGCTCCCCCCGACCTCAACAGGGTATTGAGCCGGCAATCCCAGGCATGTGCCCTGACCAGGAATCGAACTATGATCTCCTGATTCATAGGTCTTGATGCTCAACCACTAAGCCACACCATATATCTAATTGGGCAAAAATGCTTACTTTTTAAAAAAAAAATGCTTACTTTTCAACGTTAAATAAGAAAGTAGAATAAAAATTGTGTTAATGTTCTGACTCTACAATGTTTAACAAATACATGGTATATATTTTAACAACATACAATGTACAACAATATATATGGTATTTATATACATGCATTATAAAAAATGAAATAGACCGATATGAATAATAATTTCTTTCTCAGTGGTGAGATTGTTTACATCTTTATACTTTTCTCTATGTTCAAAATGTATTACCCACAAAACCCTGAAAGTCATTTCAAAAATCACATATAAACAGAATGGCCAATCATCTCACTTGCTTAGCATGGGCTTGAAAGCGTGAGTCTAACATTATGAAAATCAGCCAACATTTGTCATTGTTTTCAAAAAAAGGAACTTGGGGAAAAAACCTGTTCCTAATCAAGATACGTCACAGGCACGCAGGGTGAAGTGAGGACAGCATTCTGCCCAGCTAGAAAGCGCCCTTTTATTTTCCACTTCACGAGTTATAGGACTCATCGTCGGCATCCTGATCACATTTCGGCATTTTGTAAATTTCTTTTACTCATACAGAGGTTGGAATTTTCTCCCCACAAAGACATTCAGTTCATTTGACTCATCTAAAAATCAGACTGGTCCCTGGAGAAGACAGCTTAAGGGGCTAATGTTCATTTTGCAGTGCTTTCAGTAAAACTTGATTGTGATGCTCCGAGTTGTCAAATGGTAAAATGATGCCCATTTTTACATCGGATTATAAATTTTCTTTATGTTATGTTCTTTATAATGATCATGCCACATCTGGCAAGGAGAGTCTGTTGTCCCTCGCCCCCAGAAAGGGAAGTTCCCAGATAAATATCAGCATCCAGTTGAGAAGTCACATTGGGTTATCAGGAAAGGGTCCAAGACATGGACCCGCTTCAGAGTTTCAGGTGAGGCAGGTGAGGCTACGGACTGCCCAGGTGGGTGTGTTGGGAGCACCCATGAGAACAAGGAAATGCTCCGGGACACACTGAACAAACAGCCTTTCGGGGGGCCCATCGGCCGCCAGCCACTCACTGGTGTACTGCTGTGCACTCACCTGCATTAGCTCGGTACAGCTCACTAACTGGATTTTAATGAGGCTGGGCCTTGGCAGGCAAGCCTGGAAGTCTTACCAGACGTGCTTGTTCACAAAGTCCTACAAATGGATCCCTTTACTGTTTGCCATGTCCTCTCTACTAGATGTCTCCCAGAGCTACTTCTCTGGTGGAAGAAAATGTCACCTATCTTTGGGGACAGGAGTTAATGGGTGCTTGCATTTGAGGAGTCAATTAATAATCAGGTTCATGTTAAAAATATATGTCAGTTACATCATCTGGAAAAGAAAAGTAGCTGTCTGTCTTATTGGTTAGATGGACAGGGATAATTTATGAATGTCTTTTTCAATTGTAGACACATGGTAGCTAATAGACCTTCAAAGAAACTAGGAGGCCAAAATTGGGCTTTGTCCTCAAAAAGTTTCTTTTCCAAGTCTCAGGCCTATCACTTTTAGGTGCTATCTGACTCAGATACTGTATGTCATTAGGAATTCCAATGCCAGTTAGGGTATCTATGACTCCAATTGGCACTTACAAGCTTCATTTGTCCTTTTACAGTTAATTTGTACTGCAATTTAACGGTAACCACTTATTCTGTTTTTGGTTTTTAGTCTGGCATATTACTGTGTTTAAATCTCCATTTAATCTCTTACAGCAGGAATCCTGTTCAGATCTTTGTACAATGTAGGCTTAAGATTCAAAGAAAAAAAAACACCCAACAGTATTATATCTTGCATGTCCTGAATTACTAAGAGAGCTCTTAAATGGATACAGCTGAAATTAAGCCTCATTCCAAAAATGGAGAGAAGAGAAAGAGGAAGCGCAGCACAGACTTGAACAATTATCTATCCAAAATGGAAGTGTGCCTCAATGACCCAGGTGTGGGATTGTTCTGGGGCTGGATAACTCAGAAGAAAGTTGCCGAAAGATAAGCCAGAGCTGGTCCTCACGTTTTAAGTAATAAAGAAAATCTGTTTTAGTGCTTATAATCTGTTTTTCTGTTAAAATCTGTTTTTCTGTTATGATTTTGAAGCAATAATGTGCCAGCTGGATTTCTTCTATTGTTTAAAATTGAAACAAAAAAAGATATGAACATTTTAAAAAATGTAAGTAACATTATCTATTTATTTAATCCTCACCCGAGGATATGTTTTTAAAATTTTTTATTTTCTTTATTGATTAAGGTATTACATATGTGTCCTTATCTCCCCATTACCCTCCCTCCCCATCCCCCCTCATCTCCCCCCCATCTGTGTCCATTGGTTATGCTCATATGCATGCATACAAGTCCTTTGGTTGATCTCTCTGAGCATGTTTTAAACACAAACAGATTTATCTACCAGTCTCCAACTGATACAGGCAGCCATTTTCAACTATTCCAAAAGCAGACTCATGCTGGGTTTTCCTCTGAGTCTCTCCTAACTAAATCCTTCTCTCTACATTCCCAGTGTCAAGGGTCCTATTCAGGCCTCCAGCACTTCCTGCTGTAGTGTTACAATAGTCTTAAGGGAAAAGTGAAGACAAGGGAATAAATAAAGTGGAGTCACTGTAACCGAGCTGCTAAGATTGTTAACATTATGAAAGTTGTGATATGAGGAAAGACTCAATTACTGTTCTCACTATCCTGGGAACTTATACTCGTTTGAATGTTCCAGTCCTGTGTTAATGTCTGGATATACATCTGGACCTGCAGATAACTTAACACTCTAGTTGCCCCCTGCAGGACTCACATACCCACGCCAGCTGATTACCCCCTGCAGGGCTCACATAGACATCCACCTGACATCCATTTTCCAGACCACTGGATGAAACCAGACCTCCTGGTTCCCAAGTCCCGGACCACCTGCCATCCATCATCCAGACCATCTGACATCTGACTAATAACCATCCTGGACCAATCCTATAGCACTAAGAATGCAGGACTGATAATTCTCAAGGATGTACTTTTTACTCTAAGAGCATTTAACTTTTCTTTCTTCTTTGGGACACTATTTGGGTTTTGGCCTAAATTAGTGCTTCCAGAATAATTATTCTTTTAATCGCACATAAAAGATTCTTGCCTTTCACTTTGGCCTTTTATTTTTAGATTAACAGTCTCTTAACTGGTCTCCCCACTCCAGCCACATCCCTTCAGGCCACGTAGCACATGGTGTCAGCGAGCTGTGCACATGGCATGAGCCTCAGAAGGACCCCAGCACCTGCCTACAGTCCAGACTCCTTGGTCCTAAGTTATCTGAACCAGCCTGCTCCTCCACCATCCTGACAGGCGGTATAAGCTAACAATTCCTGGTTACCATGAGTTGTCTTTGCTTGGAATATGCTTCTTAGCTCTGACTGGCTGGAAAACTCTTTCAGTACAACTTTATGAAAAACAATTAGGTAATTTGAATACCTAACTTTAAGAAAAAAAGAAATATGCCAAAATGTGAACTAAGGTCTACACACATAGCTATTTATGACAGTCTATTTTTTAACAGCAAAAAAAGGGTATATGTGTGTGTGTGTGTGTGTGTGTGTGTGTGTGTGTGCGCGTGTGGCAACTGAAATGTTCAAAAATAATCAAATTAATTATGCTATATGGGATATTATAAAACAATTAAAAACAATGTTGACAAAGTTTAAAGACATGGAAAATGTTTATCCTAGAAAGGACTTAAGAAGACTTAGGAGATACAAATATCACAGAAGAGGTTATAATAGCAAAAGAAGAAAACTAAGAATGCAGACATGAAGCAGAGTCAGGGATGAGGCCATAATGATAGCTTTTGGCTATGTGTGTGGGCCACAAAGTAGGCTTTTAGCTTCTCATCAGAAAGCATAGAAAGAAATCTGGACAGTATCACCATTTAGTACCCACAATACGAAAACATTCCTTGCTTGGGAGAAATGTAGTTATCCCATACATGAACTGCTGTGGTGAGTCCCCATGGAGAAAAGTATAAAACACTAAGGCACACATGGCAGGTTTCCCAAGGGTGACTCATACAGAGATCCGGGATGAAGGCAATGGCCACGCACCAGTCAGCTCAGTCTCCCTTATAAGGAGCCAATAGGTAATAATGCATGTTTTTAGTTTTCTGTGAATCTCCTTTGTTGCAGAAATAGAATGTAAAGAAATGGAAAGTCTGAAACATATTTCAATTAATCTTCCCTCAACTAATTTTTTGGTCATAATTCTGATATAGTTAATGAATTTAAAGTTGTACTTGCTGAAGAGTACTTGGAGTCAATCTAGTCTATAGCCAGATAATTAAAAATAGACTTATCAGAATGAATAATTAAGGTGAGGGAGTAGGAGCAGAGAGCTTAGTGAGAAGATGACTGCAGAAAGGCAGGAAAGAATAGAAGTTCATAATGATGTAGCCATAATACTAGGAACAGTGATAGTTCCAATAATGATGATAAGAGTAATGTCACATTATACTATAACAATAGCAATAATAATAATAATAAGAGTAGAAATACTTACCATTATCATTATTTGTCAGGTTCCAAATTGAATATGTAAAAACCTATCCTTTGTTAAATTAGATTTTTGCATCAAACTCTAAATCCCTTCATTGACATTTTCTCCTGTTAACAAAAGTCAATGCTAATTTAGCAATGTAGCGGGACACAAAATTAACACCAAGAAATCTATGGCATTTCTATGCACCAATAGTGAACTTACAGAAAGAGAGACTAAAAAACAATCCCATTTACCATTCACACCAAAAAAATTAAGATACCTAGGAATAAACTTAACCAAAGAAGTAAAAGACCTCTACTCAGAAAACCACAGGACTTTGAAAAAAGAGATAGAGGAAGACATAAACAGATGGAAGAATATACCATGTCATGGATTGGTAGAATCAACGTCAATAAAATGTTCATACTACCCAAAGAAATCTATAGATTCAATGCACTCCCCATTGAAATACCAATGGCATATTTCAAAGACCTAGAAAGAACTCTCCAAAAATTCATCTGGAATTAAAAAAGACCCCGAATAGCCACAGTGATCCTGAGAAAGAACAAAGTAGGTGGGATCTCAATACCAGATTTCAAGCTGTATTACAAAACCACTGTTCTCAAAACAGCCTGGTACTAGAACAAGAGCAGACATATAGACCAATGGACTAGAATAGAGAACCCAGATATTGACCCAAACCACTATGGTCAATTAATATTTGACAAAGGAGGCAAGAACATACAATGGAGTCAAGACAGTCTCTTCAATAAATGGTGTTGGGAAAATTGGACAGATACATGCAAAAAAATGAAACTAGACCACCAACTTACACCATACAAAAAAATAAACTCAAACTGGATAAAGAACTAAACATAAGACGGGAAACCATAAAAATATTAGAGGAATCCATAGGCAACAAAATCTCAGACATATGCCGAAGCATTTTCTTCACCGATACGTCTCCTAGAGGCCTAGGAAACTAAAGAGAAAATAAACAAATGGGATTATACCAAAATAAAAAGCTTTTGCAGAGCTAAAAAACAAACAAAACAAAAACCATCAACAAAACAACAAGAAAGCCCACTGCATGGGAGAACATATTTGCAAATGTTATCACTGATAAAGGTTTAATCGCCAACATTTACAGGGAACTCAGACAACTTAATAAAAGGAAGATAAATGATCTAATAAAAAAATGGGCAACGGACCTAAATAGATACTTTTTGAAAGAAGACAGAAGGAAGGCCAAGAGACATGAAAACGTGCTCAAAGTCACTAATTATCCAAGAGATGCAAATCAAAACAACAATGCGGTACCATCTCACACCTGTCAGAATGGCTATCATCAACAAATCAACAAAAGACAAATGCTGGTGAGGATTCAGAGAAAAAAGAAACCTCATGCACTGCTGGTGAGAATGCAGACTGGTGCAGCCACTGTGGAGGACAGTATGGAGTTTCCTCAAAAAAATAAAATAAAAATGGAACTCCCATTTGACCCAGTAATCCTACTTCTAGGAATATATCCCAAGGCACTAGAAACACAAATCAGAAAGGATATATGCACCCATATGTTCATAGCAGCACAATTTACCATAGCTAAGATTTGGAAACAGCCTAAATGGCCATCAGTAGATGAGTGGATTAGAAAACTATGGTACTACACAATTGAATACTATGCTGCTATAAAAAAGAAGGAATTCTTACCATTTGCAACAGTATGGATGGAACTGGAGAGCATTATGCTAAGTGAAATAAGCCAGTCAATAAAAGAAAAATACCACATGATCTCACTCATTTATGGAAAATAAAGAACATTACAACCTGATGAACAAAAAGATAGATCCAGAGGAAGTAAAGCAACGAACAGACTGTCAAATTTCAGTGGGAAGGCTGGAGATTGTTGTGGAGGGGGTGAAAGAGATCAACTGAAGGACTTGTATGCATGCATATAAGCACAACCAGTGGACACAAGACATTGCGGGGTGGGGGTGGGATGAGGGCATGTGCTGGGGGGTAGGGAAAGCTGGGGGAAGGTCAATGGGGGAAAAAAGGAGATATACATACTACTATGTGTAATACTTTAAATAATAAAGAAATAAACAAAACAAATCAAAAGTCAAGGCTAAATTAAAAGCACAGCACACACAACCTTGGTACCCTCTCCTAGATTCCCAAAGTTTGGTGGTGCTATCACATTCTGTTCCCTTTCGGAAGAAGATTGAGGGAAATGAAATCTGCCTTTGACTTCCTACTCATTCCTGATAATATGCTGGCTATTACAGATCCTTTCATGATAATTTATAAAGTATTTTTAAAATAGTTTATTAACGTAATTAAAATAGCACTTGTAAAAGCAAGAATTGATTCTGAATAGCATAGGTATGTTGTTAAAACTCGTCTTGGAGCTGGGAGGTATGTCTGTGCATGACTTTAATCATTACCATGACAACTAATAGGAGGGAAATCATTATTAGTTCCTTACTCATGCAAGGGTCTCCAAAAGAGACAAAGAAAAGACACAAACAAGAGAATGATTTTGAAAACATGGTGGTACAAGAGCCTCCATTCCTGAGTGATACAGAAAGACACCCTACAGAGCAGAGCAACAACAGAGCAGAGATATACCCAGCAGGTCAGGGGCTAGGAGGCCACAGAAAAGAGTATCAGAGAAGGAAGACAATAAAGTGGAACATTTTTGGAAACAGTTTTTACTCCAAGGAGATGCAAAGAATTCTGTGTATGAGTCAGCCTGGAAATAATGGGAGAGTTTATGAAGTTCATAAGAACAAAGGCTTAATAATGCCCCAGGGGAAATTACCTAGCAAAAAGCAAACGCCAGTGCCTTTGTTGGATAACATCCATTACTGCAAACTGTCTGGCAGAACCCAGCAACAGGCATACAAATATCTTGATTTTAAAGTCAGCATAGAAAAAAATGTATGAGCTCTTCACAGAGTCTAAGATCAAACAGCTTTAAGTATAATCTGTGTTTGGGAATGCTCAATGCAGTTCACTATTTAAAGAAGGGCCCACAGTCCTATCTAATAAAGACAGAATATAAAAATTGACCATCACTTTGTGACAAAGATGACGGCATCCACAGCCAATAAGGAGGGAATATGCAAATTAATGCAACAAAAAATGGTGGTGGCTGGCCCGGAGCGAAGGCGGGAGGCAGTGGCCAGAGCAAAGGCCTGAGTCCTGCATACTGGAGGGAAACCGGTGCCAGCAACCAGGCAAAGGAAGGCCTATTCTTGCACGAATCTTTGTACATTGGGCCTCTAGTAAGGAAACAAAAGCAGATGGACAGTAAGGAGCTTGAAGCAAAAAGAATCCAGGAATAAGCTGAGAACCAAATAATGATGCAAAAAGGGAAAGCTTGAGGCCAAACTGAACCAGCCTAGGGCAAGGGCTAGTATACATAAAATGAAAGGTCAAAAAAAAAAAAGTTCCAAAGTTTTATCATCCTATCTAATAAAAGAGTAATATGCAAATTAGGCATCACTCCATCACAAAGATGGCCACCTCAATAGCCACAAGATGGCGGCGCCCAGTCTGGCTCAGCCCCACCACTGAAGTGGTCAGGCCTGCTAGCCAGGTAGGTGGCAGGGGAGGCGGGGGCCCGAGGGGTGGAACAGGTGGTCAGAGGGGGCTGGGGGTCCCCTGCCCAGGCCAGAGGCCTTCACCAGAGGCCTCAGGCATGGACAAGGGCAGAGCTGGCCAGGCTGCTCTAAATATTTTTTTTTAATTGGAGGGGTATGAGGGTGCTCTACTCAGGCATAAGCAGGGGCAGAACTGGAGATCACAGAGCCAGCGATCGCAGGGGCAGGGGTGGAGCCTGCAATCATAGGATCTGGGCACCGGTGGAGCCAACAAAGCGGAGGTCTGGGGGTCCCCTGCCCAGGTCTGTAGCCTTGGCCAGAGGCTGTCAGTGGGGCAAGGGCAGAGCCGGTGATGGCAGGGGACAGAATCAGAGCTGGTGATCGCAGAGGCCTGGGCTCTGTAAAGCTGGCAATCAGAGGGGCTTAGGAGTCTTCTGCCCAGGCCTGCAGCTTCAGGCAGAGGTTACAGTCCTGGGCAGGGGTGGAGCTGGGATTGGAGGGGCAGGGGTGGAGCCAGTGATCAGAGTGAACTATAGAGGAAACACCTTTTCTTAATGCTCATTGGCTAAGCTCCCTGTACGCCACTGGTAATATTCTTAGTAACTTAGGTAATAAGAATCCAAAAAGGCGATCTATAATTTTTCCACAACACTCCTGGAGAAAAAAAATGAAGGTCCACTGCTGGAGGGCTAAGAAATGTCATATCCTGAACCAGCCGGTTTGGCTAAGTGCATAATGCCTCAGCCTGCTGACTTCAGGGTTTGGGTTCAATTCTGACCAAGAGCATGTACCTAGGTTGCAGGCTCCTCCCTGGCCAGGGCCCAGGTCAGGGAATATGCAGGAGGCAACCAATCAAAGTATTCCTCTCTCTTTGATGTTTCTCTCTGTTTTTCCCTTCTCTTCCACATTCTCTAAAAATCAATGGAGACAAATCCTCAGGTGAGGATAAAAAGAAAAGAAAGAAAGGTCATATCCTATGAAAGACACATCTTGAAAAAGCCTAAAGAAAGTTGTCATTTTTTCATGGTGAAGGGAATAGAGTCCGTGTTGATGAAAATACCTTGGTGGCTGCGGTGACTGGCAATGGCTGCAGCAGCAGGGTGATGGGGCTGGTGGCTTTCCCTGTTTAGCCTGGTTGCCTCCCACAAAAGGCCAGACTGCGGCTTAGGCCCACTCCCCAAGGGGAGCAGGGAGTGGGCCTAAGCCATCAGTAGGATACCCCCTGAGGGCTCTCAATATGTGAGAGGGGCAGGCTGGGCTGAGGAACACCCCCACCCAGTGCACAAATTTCATGCACCAGGGGTGTAGTTTTTGTGATAAATATTAAAATGCTATTTTTTCTTGGTTAATATTTCTAAAATATTTTAGAGTAAAAGGAGATCCGGCTTGATATATCATGGCAATGTAAATACTGCTAAAATCATATAATTTGTCATAATTAAAAATTGCAATCAACCAGATATTACACACAGGGGCATGGTAAAGTGAACTGTGATACATCCATAACTAGGCTGTTACGCAGCCTCTAGCAACTGTATGTAGTAACATGGAATATACTTATGCCAGAGGAAGGTATTTTACACTGTATGAATTACAGAGCTAAAGTACTGCTATACCTAGTTTTTAAACCAGATTTTCTTTTTTTTAAATTCTTTATTGTTTAAAACATTACATATGTCTCCTTTTCTCCCCATTGACCTTGCCCTAGCCACTCCCACCCCCCAGCACATGCCCTCACACCCTAACATATTTTCTTAATTACATTTGTAAAGTTATTTGGAAACTCAGGAAAAAGTTGCTATTTAATTTGCTTTAGACATTTAAAAAATATATGTATTTTTATTGATTTCAGAGAAGAAGGGAGAGGGAGAGAGAAAGATAGAAACATCAATGATGAGAGACAATCATTGACAAGCTGCCTCTTGTATGCTCTACACTGGGGATTGAGCCTGAAACCTGGGCATGTGCCCGGACCGGGAATTGAACCGTGACCCCCTGGTTCATAGGTCAATGCTCAATCACTGAGCAACACTGGCCAGGCTGCTCTGAATATTTTTTTTTTAATTAGGAGCAGACTGACAGGGTTCTAAACAGTCTCCAAGAAATAAAATAAAGAAAAGCACTTTCTTTACATATAACTACCAGGATATATAAAACCCTGAGTAAAATCTGCAGAAATGAAAAGATGCTACGCTGAAAGGCTCTCTGAGGTTCACACAGTGTTTCTAGAAGTCACCAAGTAAATACCACATATAATGTTTAGAGAGAGAATTTCTGTACAGTACCCTCATAAGAAGGAAACTACCAAGTCTTTACGTGCTCAACTTACGACTTATGATTTCATCTTAGAGACAGTCAGGCATCTATAAACCCAGGAGAGGATTCCTACTCAAAGGCCTTGGCTGGGGCCACCAGGATGCACTACCTCGGGCCTGGTTTCCTAATGATCAATTGGCCTAAAAGCATTTCCAGTACAATCCATGCATTCCCCTTGAGGATTCTGCATTTATTTGAGTATCCTGGGTGCCATTTTTTTCTGTTCCTTCTTTGTCATTTTGGGATTATTAAACCAATTCCTCCAAAGGCATACTCTATTTCTTTTGTATTTCTAATGAATAGTTTTTAAAGATGCATTGTTTTGTGAGTAAATGGATTGTGTTGTATCTTTGGGTGTTTTCTATTTTTCTGTATTTTTCTACTTTATTTACATGAATACTTTAAGACTCTTTAAAGCCAGTCTTTTCAAGGGAAGACCATTCCTTTAAGGCAGAATTTAGTTTTATTTTTAGGAGATTTAAGCAGATGCAGAAAGGTTTTCAATTATAGGAGGGCAGCTTTTAAGGCAACTTGAAAATAATTTAATTAAGTTATTTAAATGTATTTAATTTTAACTGTATAAAAAGAATTCAGACACCTTAACAGTAAATATCAATTAGCGAGAGGAATGAGGATTGTGTGAGAATCACCTGGGGAGCTTTTCCAGCCACACTTGCTGGCCCTCTCTCTCATAGATTCTAGAAGTTTTGGTGGGGGACTGTCACATTCCATTCCTGTTAGTGAAACAACAACAACAAAACAAAAACAAAACAAAAAACAAAACAAAACACACACACACACACAAACACGCCCCCCCACCCCAATCCAAGCAAACAAGGGAAATGGAATCTGCCTTTGGCTTCCTACTGAATCCTGACAATTTCCTGGCTGCTGATCATTCATAAAATATTTGAAAGATTTTACTCATTTAATTAAAGTAGCACTGTAAAATCAAGACTGGATTCTATCACAAATCTTCTATTAAAGAAAACTGGTACTGGGATCCGTGCTATCAACTGTATCATGAGGCCCTACTTCCTAGAGGTACACCTCTTTTGGTGCAAAGAGGATCAGGAGAAAAGTTACACAGAAAGAATAAGCTTTTGGTTGTTTGATAGTGACACATGGAAACACTTGGGCAGATGGGCCTAGCAGGTCTGAGCCAGAGGCCAGCAGGCACTTGCCACCTTGCCCCAGTCAAAACAGGCATCCTGGTGACTTACCGGCAGGGCAAGATCCGGACCACGTCGCTGGGCTTGTACCCTTCGATACAGACTGCACAGTTGTCAAAGTCGGGCTCTGTTTCCTGCAACACAGAAAGCACACGTGAGCCTGCTTTTGTAGTTTCAACTCCTGTAAAGATACCCAAGTAACATGCCCAAGGACCAGGCCTCAGGGCCAGGCTTCAATGATCTTGGGGTCAGTTTTCTTAATCAATAATTTACTATTTACTGGCTTAGTTTCCATTCATTCTAATCTCCACTTTTTGTCTCTAGGTTCCACTGCAAGTGGAACAATTTTTAAATGTACCATTATTAATAATTCTATTTATTATAATTAGAGGTGATATAGCAAAAACTCGAAGATGAGAAATACCACTTATGGAGAAGTATCTGAATAATATTTAATCTTCCCATTCCTTAGGAATCTAATGTACACAATGCTAAAATAGTGTTTCTGACTCCCCCCTCCCTTCCCCAAGTATATAAATCTCCTTCAATACCCCATGAAGTATTACTTATATAATAGTTCCTATTCTTTTATTATTCTGTCTCAGTGGAAAGAGTAATGGAAAAATACTTTCAATTCAGTAGTGATTTTAAATAAATGTTATAACAACACTCAACAGAATTTTTATATAGTTGAAAACAGCAGCACATAATTAGGGAGACAAATCAATTATTCAGACTAGGGACAATCACCTGGAATACATGTTGAGTCATGAATCCCTTACAAGCTCCTAAGAGCTCCAAATCCATGTCTGCAATCCACTGCCTTAAAGTTTCTCCTGGGCAAAGAGAGCTTCAGAGGCTGCAGGAATGGACTGCACTGTTCTGCTGTCCATCCTCTAGATGTGCTTTTGCTTTTGGCTTTACGTCAACCTGCTACAGTGAGGGAGGCTGCTGCAATGACTTTGGGGCTCTAGAAAACTAATCTCAGAGGCGCTAAATATGCTTCCTGCATTTACTATAGTGGAGGACATTGTTCAGCACATAGCATTGTCTTCTTTGCAAAGAATCAAGTCCTAATACAGGAACCCTCTTTTTTTTTTTTTTTTAAATCTTGTGGGACACTGGAATAGGTAATTAGCTACTGCTTGAAAATGGAATATTATTTCCTTCCATTATTTCTAGCATTGGCTGCTAGAAAGCCCCCACCTAAATTTGGGACTCATTTCTGTTAGGCATTTTAGGTAACACATTTGTCTACTAATTTCATCCTGGCTTCATCTGCTCTTCCTACATTAATTTTAATTTCTCATATTTTCTATCCAAAGTACTTTGCTGTCCTATTGTATACATTTTATAAAGGGCTTTAAATTATCCTATATAATATAAGCCTAATGTGCAAATCAACTGAATGGCAGAACTACCGGTCGCTATGATGCGCACTGACTACCAGGAAGCAGATGCTCAATGCAGGGTCTGCCCTCAGCCTGCAGGCCCCAGGCTAGCGAAGGTGGGTGCAAGTGGGCCCTCCCCACTCGATAGCCCCACCAGTTGCTCCACAGATTGGCCCTGATCGCAGTCCAGGCCTACGGACCCTATCGATGCACAAGTGCACTGGGTGTTTAGTCCATAAAAATAAAAGCTTAAGCAACTGAACGACCGGACAACTGGTTGACCCATTGCTATGATGCGCACCAGGGTGCAGATGCTCAATGCAGGAGTTGCTCCCTGGTGGGCAGTGTGCTCCCACAGCAGGAGTGCCACTCAGCTGACTGATGGCGCTAGATGCAGGGCTCATGGCCGGCAGCTGCAGCCCAGAGACTGCAGTGGAGTGGCAGTGAACCTACTTAACGGTGACAGTCATAGCAAGGTGGGATGAGTAGGAGCAGCAGGCAGGAGTGGCAGGTGGCGGTGGACTGCCAGTTTTTTTTTTTTCCAGTCAACAAAAGAGAAACTTTATTGAGGCCCCAGTGTCACAAGGTTCAGGTAGAAGGCTGCTCTGTGGACCCAAGGAGTTGGTGGAGGGGCCTTATTTAACCTTCTTGGGGCGCAGATTGTTGGTGTGGCTGCACTTCTTCTTACAGCAGTTGGCAGCTGGTTTGGCTCAATGGACTGCCAGTTTTGTACCAATCCCCACAGGCCACACCGAGGGACCCCAGTGGTGTACAAATCTATGTACCTGGCCTCTAGTATTTAACACTTTGTAATCGGGCATTTTCCTGCCAAATCGTGTGCTTCACTGTGTGGTAGCATTCGAAACACTTTCCTTTGTGCAGGGGTACATTACAAAACTTGCCTATGTACCGCATTTCACTGCGTAGTTTATGAGCAGCACACACACGACAACGACGTAAAACATTTTTATTTTTGCTGGTTCCAACTAGAGGTGCCAATGTATGTTTCCTCATGTCCATTGACAGTCTCCCTGGTGGATCCGATTTTACTCGTTTCCCGCAAAAAAATAATATGGGTAAAATAACAGATGCCTATGGGAGAACTATTAGCATACATTCCCCCTTTGCCGTCCTTCTCTGTCTTCTACCTTGGTGGCCAGTAAAGCCAGGAGCTTGTCCGAATAGCCCCTCATGCAAAGAAAATAGGCTGTTACCTTGTCGCCCTTCCTGATGGTCCGGACCTGGAGTTTGCTGATTGCTTTCTTTGCGGCATCTCCCAGCCGGCGCTGAAACAGCAAATGCTGCTGGTTAGTAATAAAGACCTGAAATCCTTGATTTTGCTTCTAACAGCATTTAATAAACCAGGGCAGCTATCTCTGAAATCACGCACGAGTGGTATGAATATTAATGATGATGTCGGGAAGAGACGGGGTGGCGATGTCTGAACAAAGTGGCTCTGGTAACTGAGGTCCCCTGGAGAGAAGGTCTTCATGCCCCAAGTTAAGCAGGCGGCATATGACACGGAAAGATCCTGTTCAGTGACGTCCGTGCAAGTCACATTTATACAGATTAGCAAAACATTAAATGGAGGCCCTGGCCAGTTTGGCTCAGTGGATAGAGCATTGGCTTATGGATGGAAGGGTCCCAGAGTTCAGTTCCAGGGTAGGGCATAGAACTCGGTTGGAGTTTTAGATAATTTCCTTTACTTATGTAGACTCAAACTAGGTTCATATTTAGTTTGTACTAACCTATTACATCACATTCTTACACGCCAATTTTGTCTTCTTTGTGTATGTTTAAGTGTGAGTGTGGGTATAGGGAAATACATACAAATATGTTTAGTTTAACAAATAATTATACAGCAAACCACCATAACCCACGTCAAGAAATGCTATATTCAAAAACAAAACAAAACAAAACAAAACAAACAAACAAACAAAAAAAGAAATACTGTATTTGATCTGGTTCCTAGGTCAACACTCAATCACTGAGCAACACCAGCTGGTCTATACACACAGTGGTTACAGTAAATAAGTAGAAAAGGAGATATTCTCTACATTACTTTCCTTTCCTTTTTGAATTTTCCTTTTAGTTTTTAAAATAATCACTGGCATTTTTAACAGGAGAGTAAACTTTGGCTGTTTCCTAAAGGGATACCCATATTCACTTGAGATTTATGCAGAAGTCCAGGAGTAGATAGCAAACTAAATTGGCAGGAAAAATAGGAAGAGTCTATAATGATAAATACCAATGGGGGCCATAGAGTAAGAGGAAAAAAGAACTGAGGTAAAACTAAACAGGATGCAACTCTCTTCCCTCCTCTTTTCCTCTAGTTATTGACCAATTATCCTTTGGTCTCAAATCAAGTCATTCTTTTTTTTGGAGGGGAAGGGTTCCTAGTTGTCTTCCAGGAGAGAAGACCCCTCTAGTTTACACCCTCACATTACCTTGTCCCTCTACCTCATAGCCCTGTGACAATATATACAATTTTTAAGATCAATCTCAGTTACTTTTCTCTCATGTAAGCTCCCTGAAGACAGGACTATATTTATGTTTGCTTTCTATTAATAGGAATAGAGCTGCCTTCAGTAATTGACACTGGATCATTCAACACAGATTTCAGATATCACACTTCATCCGAAAAAAAAAAAATGGTAGTGAAAACACACAAATTTCTGCTTTCTGTAGTTTACTAACTAGTCAAATCCCCCTTAATGGTTGATGAGTGAATAAAATCTTAAACCAAGAGACCGTTTAGGTTTTGTTTGTTTGTTTGTTTTAGCATGGAAAACAACCTGAGAAATTTACTAGTTAACGGGAAATACATGGACAAACCATGATACATGTGGTTAGGTAAGCAAAGCTATGGTCCCGACCTCGGCAAATCCAGCCTGTCACAACTAAGAGCTGCTTTTCATTGAAAAAGACAGGAGCAAGAATTGAAAGACATGGAAAAGGGGCTACTTGCTACAGGGAGTAAGTGCAGAAAAACTGTAGAATATTATATTTAGAATAAGAGAGCTGGACCTACAGTCAAGTATTGATTTAAATTATTAATTCAGATATTTCTGTAATTGTGTTTAATTTGTATTATATAATTAATCTGGCCCCAATTCCAACACTTAAAAACTGTTTTTTTATTTTTAAAGCAGAGGAACAAGGCAGCAAAAATTACTTTCAAACAATGGTATTGGATTATACTCAAAGAAAGACCATCTTTTTTTAAGGAGGTGAACCAGAAATAATGTTTTCAAAATTTATTTAAAATAAAATTTTAAGCAAAAGAAATATGCCCTTTTAAAATGTGAACATGTAAGGTAAATTCAAAGACTACTTTTTATCTGGTCCATGTATTTTATTTTGCTTTTGGTTATATCTGAATTAAAAGGGGGGTGTTTTTAAAAAATCCACTTCTCTCTTCCAGAAAAATTAAAAGCTGTTCCCTTTTAAGGAAAAATGCGAGCTGCCTTTATAAAAAACAAAAAAGAAAATGATTTGTCTATCCAGGAAATGTAAACTGACATTAGGGTATCAGGGATTATGGCTAATAGCAGAGTTAATGGTTAGGGGATTAGAAAGAGGAATTCCGTTACTGGCATTTGGTAACTGAGGGCTGGGAGGTTAAAGAGTTCAGTGGAGGATAAAGTCATTTGGGAGATGGGTTTCTCACATGAGCAGAACTAGCAGATGGAGAAATTCAAATATAAAAGAAACTGATAAAGTCCTCTCAACACAAGTCTAAGAGGTCTTCCTCCCTGGAAGTCCTGAGAAATCAAATGACTCACAGAGGAAGGCAAACATGTTTCCTTCATCATCCTGGAAAAATGGTGTGAGGGTATTCCTTTCCCTTGGATTGCCTTGAAACCAACCTCATTTCAGATGGCAATTCACAAACGCCTCCTTTCAGGAGGAAAAGGGTTAACATTTTGTGAGTGGCCGACAAAGGATAAGAAAGTCCAACCTGCCAGGGGCAGCAGAACAGATGTTCTAGATACCTCAGAAAATACAGAAAAGTCCGCTTCTGAGATACAGATAATAGTTACGAAACAGTGGAGTGCTGGAGTTTTCAATAGGAGTCTAGATTAACCAAAAACGGGGAAAGCACCATAAAGTTTCATAATATAGTCAAATTTTGTAAGTATATACACGTTTCTATTTCTCTTTAAGTGATACAAAAATGACCCAGAAATATTGACTTCTAAATAAAAACACTCACTCACTTATGGCGATTTTCTAACCAATATTACTGGATTTCCAGAATGCAAACTAAAGAGATAATGAGGGAAAACACAAGCATTTTTAATGAAATGGTCCAACTAAAGCAGCTGTAGCTTTTGCAGTTGGTCTATTCTGTTTTTGGGTTCTTAACTGAACCAAGAATAAAGGAGAGAAAAACCACAGGCCCAGCTCAAACTGAGCCGGTGTGGAGCCTTAATGGAGAACCTAGGGGTTGGAACCAGAAGTCTATCACAGAAGGCATCCTTTCCTCTGTGGTTGGTTCTCAGAAATGCAGACTAAAGGGCTGCTAATGGGAGACTTAGCAACCACTGCAGGTACATTTAGGGGCCACCTCATACATTTAGGGATCACCTCAAGTTTCTAGAGGCCTTTTGTTTCAGAGGGTGGTCCCTCTCCCTTATCTAGGGGCTCCTACAGATTTTCTTTAACCCAACTAGATCCAAATCATGCTTTTCACTAAAGATTACCAGTAGTTGGGCCATCTTAATAATTAGATTTATCCGTCAATTGAATCTAAATGAGTATAAGGAAGTATTTACCAAGGTTATTGGTTCCTTGACAGTAGTGAAGACAAATGGCTTCATGGAAAATAAAAAAGAACCATTTATTAAAAGAAGAAAGTTCTACATCAAAAAGGATAGTAAACAATGGCAGACTCCAGTTCAACCCAAGATACAGAAATTATTGACCTTAGGAGATGGAGAAAAATAAGACACTTTCCTCTTGTCCCCTTCTGTGTTATAAACAGACATACAGTGAATATGATTAAAAACAAACTAGGAACATAAAGATGCCAATACAGCATCAAAAATTGAGTTTATGTTCCATCTCATGTGATTGGAGAATTTTGTATCATATTTGCCCCTTTTTACTGACAGCTGTATTTGATCACCATGATTCTCATCACCACCACCAAGTGGAAAAGCAACAAAGTGCTCTCATGTCCTAGATGAAGAGAGGACACTGTACACAGAAACAGAGATGGTCCCAGTCATTTGGAACCTCATGTGACCACGGTGACTCAGACACTTCCCTCCCCACTCTAATACATAACAATGTGTTTTCCAGGCCTGTCTGATGCAACGGAAATCACTGCACAGCCACTTCAGCTGATTTCTGTGATGTAGGTCACCACTCTGCAAATGTAGAAAAGTGGGTAAGAGCATCAGCCTGGCTGCCCTGACAGCCTGGTGACCTCACAGAGTGATGACTTAAGGCTGTGCACACGTGACATGAGGTAGAAACATCAGCGGTATCTTTTGTGGGAGGTGTTGTAGAAGAGAAGGCAATGGCTTGGATGTTAGGAGGTCCAGCTTTCAGTCCTATTTCTGTCACTAACTGTGTGACTTTGGCCAAGTCACTTCAACATTTTTGGACCCCAGTTCCCCTCGTTAGTAAAACTAAATATGTGGAGTCATGTCATTTCCAGTTTTACCAGGTCAGGATTTTCTCCCATGCAGAATAGGACTGGGAGGCAAAGATCCTTGGGACCTGAATGATCTAAACATGGCAAGTCAATGGCTAATTATCTCACTGAATAGGTCATAGATATAACATACGTTTTGCTTTTCCATCCTCCTGAGGGCTCTGCTCTTCTCTAGGGACACATCAGGGACTGAGTTGGTTGTCACTTTTTAGAAGACAGAAGCATCTCTGACCCCTGGGACACTTGGCATACTCCTTTCTCTTCCTCTCTCTTCTCCTGTGGCGTTCAAGTTTGCCTTAAATACCATTGCTTCTCTCGTTCCAGCACAACTTTAGGACCGAATGTGCAAATGAAATCAAAGGGCCATGGGCCATTTACATGCAAATACTAGGAAAAGTATTCACACAGAGGAGTACCTCTTTCAAGAAAGCTTGGTTGGATGTCATTACCAGGCCTCACATAAAACAACACAAACCAGGTCTGGTTTCCTTGGATTAGCCTCAAAGGCAACATTGTTTATGAAAAACAAAAAAGAGCCTTACATCATTTATCTGATCCGCCCATGTTTGAAATCGCCGCCATCTACTGAGGGTCCTGTGGTTTTCAGGACACAGACCCTGTCTTTGTGCCAGAGATGGGCTATCTCCTAGGAGACAGAGGGACAATGTCCCTGAGGATCACCAGCAGGCAGGCTCACCTGCCACAACCATGGCAGGAATGCTGCTCGCTGCATCTGCAGGGTGAACAGCTGCCTAAGTGGCACATCTGGAGAGTGAGGGACACATGGCTCCTTCACCTCCTGGAGGAGAAGGGAGGCTGCCCATAGTGGACATTGGCATTCAGGTCAAGAATCTGTTATGTCCCTGGCCTCCCAGGTAGCTGTGTTGATTAGAGCATCATCTGGATATGCCAAGGTTGTCGGTTCGATCCCTGGTTAGGATACACACAAGAATCAACCAACAAAGTGCATGAATGGGTGGAACAACACATCGATGTTTCTCTCTCCCTCTCCTTCTCTCCGTCTCCCCCCCTCAAAATCTAAACTAATAAAAGCGAAATATTAAAATTAACCGTTTCTCCGAGACAGGGTAAGCCACGCCCACCAGCCAATCAGAGTGGCTGTATGCAAATTAGCCCAGCCAACATGGCGGCCGCCACTCACGGACCTGAGTAAACGTTTAGGCAGCGTCCGTTGCAGCAGGAGCGAGAGGGAAACTGTTTTCGGCCCTCGG
>PVJC01012091.1:0-40291 GCA_004026665.1 Murina feae | reverse complement strand
TCTGGGAATTCAGATTTGTTAGTGTAGATTTATTTGCCACACAATGTGCATAAAAATAATTATAGAAATGTGGGCTATCACGAGGCATAAAACATCAAATTTTCATATGGAGATATGATAGTGATTTTTATGTGCGAAATTTCTCACTCATCAAAGAAACTTTTAAAAAGAAGCATAGTTTCCCATTATTATTTTAATATTCCCTGAATCTCTCGCATAAAAAAAAATCCAAGTCCATTAGTATGTACATAATTCAAGGCAAATCACCCACTTAAAACTCTCTTATTGGGAGAAAAATTTGAAGTCTTTGGATTACCTGTGAAAGAGTTAAAAATATTTTCTTCATATGCTGGATGTAGGACCTGGACACGTTGACTCTGGTGTTTCCTAGGGCATGTGCGTTATGGAAGTAGGAAAGAACAGTGTGTGTGTGTGTGTGTGTGTGTATGTGAGTGTATGTGTGTTTTAATCTGGGAGGCAACAAGGCCATAAAAAGGATCACAGGGCACCACGTTAGTGACAAATCACAGGAGGTTGTTCCCAAAAGGTTGTGAAAACCGGTTTCTCATTGCTGGAATTGGGTTGGTCCAGCCCCTCACCCCCCTTCTCAAACACAAATATTTTCATATAATAAGAGCCTGCTTCCCTATGGTTATAGCTCCCCTCCCCTCCTCCGGCACCACCATTTTCAAGGGGTTCACTGCGTGGACTTCCCCCAAGTCCCTGGCTTTGGCTCCTGGACGGGGTCTTGCAGAGGTGAGGCGTCCCTTCGGGAGCTCCCTCGGGGTGACGGGCCGAGAAACACCCGCTGGGATCCGAGCCGGGCCGGCGGCCGGAGCATGCGCCGAGGGTCTGTGCAGCCCTGGCCGCCGCCGCTGCCTCGTCCGGACTTGGCGAGGACTTGGGAGGGACAGCGGCGCTGGGAGGTGGCTTAGCAGAGACTTTCCAGCAACTGCTGCCCGGGACTCTTTTCTTTTTTTTTCCCAGGAGGCGGCGACGGCGGCGGCGGGCGGAGAGGAAGAGAGGGAAGCGTCTCCAGGTCGAGCCGAGGCAGCCCCGCGGCTCTGCGGGGGGAGCGCCCCGGCCCCGATGAGCCCCCTCCGTGCGTCCCCGACGGTCGAGCGGCGGGAGCGTGGAGCGGGGCCGGACGCGGACGGTGAGTGGCCGCTCGCCCGCCCGTCCGCCCGCCGTCTCCCCTGCCCGGTCCGGCGGCTGCCCGGGCGCCGTGTGCTCCGCCGCTCGGGGGCTGCCCTGGCCGCTCCCCGCGGGCGCTGCCCCCACGCCCTGCCCCCCGCGCCCTGCCCGGGGGCGCGCGCACGCGGTGGCGGGCGGGGGCCGCGCTCGGCTTTGTGCTCCCGCCGCGGCTGGGAGCGCGGGGTCGCGGCGGCGGCAGGGGCCGCGGGAGGGGCCGGGGGCGGGGACGTGCGGGACTAACCCGGTGCCTGCACAGCTGCACGGGCCCCGACTCCCCCGCGCCCGTCCCCGCCCCCGCCCCGGGCGCATCCATCGCTCGGGGGCCGAGACATGGTTTCTCACGTTCTCCCCAAGAAGCTCCAGCCGCCGGGTGGAACCCCCACTCAGCGCTGCGCCCCCTTCGGAGACGCGCGTTCCCCCTGGAGCTGCGGGATGGGGAGGGAGGTGCGGAGTTGGGGACACCCCGCGCTGGTCCTAACAAGAGGTACCCCCCCCTCGCCCTCGCCCTATCCCGCGGCGCCTGGGATGCCTCCGGGGGTGGGGGGAGTTTGGCTTCGAGCGGGGCTGCCCCCCAGGAGGGGCGTGGATGGAGGGAGGTTGGCCGGAGCGTCTCAGCCGAATTCGGAGGACAGCGCGCGGGTCCCCTGGGGACCGGAGCTGACTGTGCGCCTTCCTTCGCCCGGGAGGGTGGGGGGGAGTCACTCTTCTCCCTGCTCAGCAGGTGTTACCTGCAGGCGGTTGGGGACCTGGCGGAGGGGGTAGGTTCCGATCAGAACTTTATCAAGTGATTTTCGAGGAAGTGGTGTCTGGAATGAACCGGACTCCGGACCCAGACAAGGGCCGGCGGAGAAGGGACTGCACTGGGGGTGCGGCGCGCGGTGGTCAGTCCTCTGTTCTCCCCCACAGGTCGCTGCTGCCTTGCCCTTGGGGATAGGATGTGGTGAGAGAATGGGGCTGCTCCCTCCCGGGGGTCACCATGGCCAGAGAAGACTCCGTCAGGTGCCTGCGCTGTCTGCTCTACGCCCTCAATCTGCTCTTTTGGGTAAGTCAGTGCCTGGGCACCGCCAGGTGGGGACGGCTGGACGGCGCTTCCTTCCTACAGCCGCCAGGGAATTCGCAGAAGGGCATGGCTACGCATTAATTAATTTCATGGGATCACACCCTCTTGTGTTTCAGAGAAGTAAATTTTGACCTTAAAATGTCTTTGATCTACCTCAAGTTCCGTTTCAAAAGAGAAATCCACCCCTGGATACTCAGTGGCAGTAAAATTAGACTTGAAGTTAATCTGGGGATATAAATAAATGCACGTGCCTGTGCTTGCAGATAAGAAAATTAGGAGCTGCTACTTAGGGAACTGCTTGTTTTCAGGAATTAAAGATAACTCTCAAACCATGAATTGTTTCCCTATGTAGCCTAAAAACCTGGTTGTGGCTAGCCCGTCTTACTTACGTACTTCTGGATTTTTCCAGAAGATTCCAATCAGTCTGAAGAGGTGGTTTTTCATGTAAGGGTTCCTACGTTGGGGAAGTTTAAAGGAATTTTGTGTATCTTTTGGAAAATCCCAAAACCATTTAATAAAATAAAATGCACTAAATGTAGCCAGCTCATGGAAATCTGTATGCCCCGTGAGCTAGTGACTTTTTATACTTTGCACTCAGACACAAATTTTCATTTAGTGTTACTCATATTCACATTATTATTTATACAACTTTTTAGGAGAATATAAAAATTAAAACTTTGGCCCTGACCAGTTTGGCTCATTGGATAGAGCGTTGGCCTGCGGGCTGAAGGGTCCCAGGTTTGATTCTGGTCAAGGGCATGTACCCTGGTTGCAGGCACATCCCCAGTAGGGGGTGTCAGGAGGCAGCCGATTGATGTTTCTTTCTCATCTATGTTTCTAACTCTTTATCCTTCTCCCTTCCTCTCTGTAAAAAATCAATAAAAAATATTTTTAAAAAATTAAAACTTTGTTGCATTAGGAAACTATCATGCTTAAGCAGGTACGTTTTTGGGCAATTTTGTATTCTATGAATAACACATTTAAAATGTTCCTTAGGCAATGGTAATGTGTAACTTACATATTTGGCTGACTGGCTGTCACTGACCAGCCTTTCTTTGTAGAGCTATCACATGTGGTCTCTAGAGCATGACATTTCTGTTGACCTGTTCCTTATGGATGGCTCTATTTTAAGGTGACAAATCAAGCCTTACTTCAGTGAGTAATCTGAAGGATAGCTAAAGTGATAACTTTTCCCCCTCAACATGAAAATTAAAGCATTGAGTAGGTAAACTCACCACTTGAAACTGTATAATTTCTACTTAATCTTATTGCCGTTTTTCATTCTAAAATTATATAATTTTAAGTGGCTCATTAAATTGCCATTTTCTTTAAAATGTTAATAATTATCACTCCTATTTGCTAGCTTTTCATTTTTCTCTTTTGTACTTGTTAATAATAGAATCATCACACTGTTATATCTAAAAAAGGTATTTAAGGGTGACCAGGTTGAACTTCCTTACTTTGTGGATGAGAAAACTTAAGTGTATTGTAAGTTATTAACTAGCCAAAGGTCAAATAGCCCAAAGATGACAGTGCCAGGAGCAAAACTCAGCTTTCTTTCCTCTGTACCAAGCATGTCAAACATAATTATTAATATAGTTTATTGATTTTTACAGAGAGGAAGGGAGAGGGATAGAGAGTTAGAAACATTGATGAGAGAGAAACATTGATCAGCTGCCTCCTGTATACCCCCCACTGGGGATGCCCGCAACCAAGGTACATGCCCTCGACCTGAATCGAACCTGGGATCTTTCAGTCCACAGGCCGATGCTCTATCCACTGAGCCAAACTGGCCAGGGCACAAACATAATTATTAATAACAAACTATAATATTCGCTAATGACTGGTTACTATAATCGTGTTGCATTCATTTTCCCTACGTGCCTATTCACAGGTGCACCATTTCTCTCCACTAACACCAGCAGCGAGTATTTTAGCAGCTGATTGCCACGTCATTAGTCTTGGACTGACTTGTTTGGTGTGCACAACAGGAAATATTTCGCTTTCGGAGAACAAGTTTTTTTTTTTGCGGCCCACATAAACCTAAACCTTGTTTATTTGGCCCACGTTAGCCTTTGAGTTTGACATGCTTGCTCTACACAGTGCCTTTATATGGATGAGTATGGGTTCTGAACCTTGGAATTAGTAGGGTTTTGTTTGTTGTTGTTGTTGTTGAACAAAGAATAAATGCTTTGGAAATTTTCTTTTTTAAAAAAAAATATATTTTATTGATTTTTTTACAGAGAGGAAGGGAGAAGAATAGAGAGTTAGAAACATCGATGAGAGAGAAACATTGATCAGCTGCCTCCTGCACACTCCCCACTGGGGATGCCCGCAACCAAGGTCCATGCACTTGACTGGAATCGAACCTGGGACCTTTCAGTCCGCAGGCCAGCGCTCTATCCACTGAGCCAAACCGGTTAGGGCAGGAAATTTTCTTCATAATTTGTATTACCTGGGGGAAAAGCCCAAATCATTTAACAAAAATATGGCTCTTTTGAGTAATGAATTTTGCTTGAAAATACCCATTCCTTAAACTCCTGCAGAGCTCCTTGTGTCCCCAAAGAATGTGAAATGTTATGTATTTGTTTTTATTCTATACTTTAGCTTTTTCACTTTGTGTGTGTTTTGATTATTGAGATTGCTTCCTCCTTTCTCCAGCCTTCCTTGTCTCTCAAAAATCACTTTCTTCCACCGAAATAATCCATGCAAACTGCCTAGTATGGATCCTTCTGTTTTTCTTTATTTCATATAAAGATATATTTACTCATACCTGTCCATGTATTCCCACTCATGAACATTCCGATGTACACTCACAATATTTTTTATTAAATTGTTTTTTTCTTTGGGGTTAGAATTGCTAGAATAGAATTGCTGTCAGAGAATATGTAACAACAGCAACAAAAGAGCTAATCCTATATGCAAATTGACCAAACAGCTGAACAACCGGTAGCTATGATGCACACTGACCACCAGGGGGCAGACGCTCAATGCAGAAGCTGCCTCCTGGTGATCAGTGCTCTCGCATAAGGGGAGTGCTGCTCAGCCAGAAGCCATGCTCTCAGCTGGCTAGTGCTGCGGTGGTGGCAGGAGCTTCTCCCACCTCCGTGGCAGTGCTAAGGATGTCTGACTGAGGGCTTAGGCCTGCTACCCATAGGGAGTGGGCCTA
Organism: Murina feae; assembly: GCA_004026665.1. Taxonomy (NCBI): domain Eukaryota; kingdom Metazoa; phylum Chordata; class Mammalia; order Chiroptera; family Vespertilionidae; genus Murina; species Murina feae. The sequence goes on along the minus strand of PVJC01012091.1, from coordinate 34,868 downwards.
ATTCTCAGTTGGACATCCCCTAAGGGCTCCCAGACTGTGAGAGGGCACAGGTCTGGCTGAGAGACCCCTCCTCCTCCAAGTACATGAATTTCGTGCACCAGGCCTCTAGTATCAGTGTAAGTTCTTATGTTTGCTAGGCACATTTATGCCTCATTTTACTAGTCTGAAATAGGAATGATAGCTTCTGTTTTTAGAGTTGTTGTGAGGATTAGAGTTACTGTATGTAAAGTGCTTGAACAGTGGCACTTAAGTACTATCTCTATCTCTGTAGCAGTAGTAGTAGTATTGCAGTTGTTCCTACTGGCACTACTACAGTAATGATCTCCTGTAAGTAGATACCAGGAGGTGGGTTGCTGAGTCAAAGGAATGCTTGCAATGGTAATGGTGGTAATTGTAATTGTGATTAACACTTCTGCCAGTGTTACCACTATGACACTCCTTAGATGCAGCGATCCTGTTCTGGGAATCTAGCCCCTAGGAATAAGAGTACCACTACACCCCCATTATATGATGAAGATATTTGTTGCCATCTTGTTGGTTATGGTACTTTTTAATTTTTGCCATTCTGAAAGGTTTAAAGCAGTGATGATCAACTTTTTCAGCTCATGGCACACATAAACTAATTATTAAAATCCTGTGGCACACCAAAAAAGTATGATATTATTTTTTGCCTATTTGACAAAAAGTAGGTATAATCTTAATTCATTCATACCGGGTGGCTAATTGTATTGGCTGTTGTCATTTTCCTATTTGACAATCTAAGGAAAAAGAGGTCAGTGTCCTTGAGTAAATAGTAAGGCATTGCATGTTTTAAAAATTCTTGCAGCACATGGGTTGAACATCGCTGGTTTAAAGTTTTATCTCACTGTTACTTTATTTTTTACTTCCTCCACTATCAGTGAGCATAGCATCAATTTACATATACCTATCCTATATAATAAAAGAGAAACATGCAAATGAACAGTCCCTCTGCTATGCTCAAGCCATGCCCACAAGCCAATGAGGAGCGGATATGCAAATTAACCCAACAAAGATGGAAGGTAATTTGCATACACAGAGTAGAGTGGGAGAGCTGGCAGCTTGGGGGGATGTGGCTCCCTCGGTCAGGGAAAACCCAGAGCATGGGGAGCACCAGGAATTCTAAGAATAGTTTTGGTGACAGCCCCAGGACTGGAAGCAGAAGCCCAGAGCTCAGGGACACCAGGAATGCTGGGGATCATAGTTCTGGTGGCAGACGGATCTCCTAGACACTAGAGCAAAGTGAGCCTGGAGCAAGTTACTGATGCGGTTGGGGATGGAGGGAAAGCAAAGGTGAGAGACATAAGTAAAATCAGAGTGTCCAGGAAAAGTTAAAGGGAAGATATCCTAAAACTTCCAGGAAATCTCCACCAATGGAGCAAAGGAAAAAAAAAGCCTCTATTATTCTGTGAGCAACAAACCAAACTGGGTTGGAGTCTCAGACAATTCGCTCATACGATTGCAAAGACAGACAGAAACTCTCGGATTGGAGTGGGCTCCCCTGAGGGCTCCCAGATTGGAGAGGGTATAGGTTGGGCTGAGGGACCCACCCCCAGTGCATGAATCTTCATGCACCAGGCCCCTAATATTTATATATATTACCTCATTTCATAATTAATATTCATTAAATATTTTATATTTAAATTTCAGTTTGCACTATTTTTTGTTCATTTCATTTAGGTTATCTGTTGCTGCATTAAAAAACAAAATTTTCTGTGTTTTTAATAGAATTTTTCTCTAGAATTTTATGCATTCTTGCATGTTCTCCTCTTTTAAATCACTTGCCTTTTTTTTTGGTCTTGGTTAAAGGTTTCTTTTTACATACTGATTTTAAGATTACTGTATACAATTAAAAATAACTGTGGGAATTTTGTTGGAATTATATGAAACGTATATGCCAGCTTTGGGGAAATTGCCGATATTCTCTCAATGATAGAGCTGATCGCTACTGAAACAGAAGCCAGCAGTTTCCTGCCTTGGGCTGGGCGCGTGCCTGGCTACTCTCGCCTCTAGTTCTCATCACAGCCTGGGAAGGTAGTTTTTGTTTTTTGGGTTTTTTTGCAAGGGGAAGTTACTCAGAGAACTTCTATAACTTGCTAGTAAGTAACAGAACAGGGATGCAAAGTTCCAGTTTTTTTCCTCCAAGTGCCAGGGCAGTTGTGCTTCTGGACACAGTGGGGAATTTATTTGCAGCAAAGTAAACAGCCTTAGTCGGAAGGGATTAGCTGTCCACTGCTCACTCCAAGTCCTCTACATGCAGATGATCACCTGGCCTCGTGTGTGCTTAAAGCAGATTCCGATTCACTGCCTGTGGAGTTAGGCCTGAGAGCCCGCATTTCTAAAAAGCGCCTTTGTCATGCTGAGGCTGTGGTGTGGGGGCCGCGTTTTGAGGAGCGAGACTTTCGTCCTTGCTTTTGGTTCTCATTGGAATTGGAAGCAGAACAAACCATCGTGGCTTGTGAATCCCACTTCTTAAACCAGACTTCACATCCTGAATATGGATGGGACAGTTGTTCTTTCCTCTCGATCAAGAGCTATTGTCTTTTGCTCTCAATTGGCATTTGAAGTGGACTTTTCCCAGCCTGTATCTGCTATACCAGTAACCTCTCCCATTCTCTACCCCACAAGGATTTTAGAGAAAAGAAAAAGAAATCTTAATTGGGAAAACACTGGGAACCTATATACAATTTTGTTTTGCTGTTCTAGTAGTTGAAAATCACACTGAGTGAATTTTTTTTTTTTTTTTTTTAGTAAAAAAAAGTATATCTTAAGTCCTTAAGTTTTGGAGGCGTGAGGCATAGACAGGTCTAAGAGGAAACAACCCCAGCACTTTTAAGACTGAAAATGCACTGTGTTCACATTCTGTGTGTCCAGGCACCTTGATTTGCCCTCTGTTGATCGACTTCTCCTCCTTACACAGAAGCATGATCTCCCTACAGCTGCACAGGGTTTGGTAGACAGATACTGGACCTTGTAGGTCTGTTGTGAGTATGTATTGGGTTTGGAAGGGGAAAGTCACCTGGGACACAGTGCACAGGAGGAAACCACCCCTAAACTCTCTTTTGAGACCATGATTCACATTCTGGCCAAGATGGAGCAAGGAGCTGGATTTTCTTTACATTAATCCTGTTTTTACTGTTTAGGTGGCATATGATTGAAGTGGGATATAAATATATATACATATATATTGAGGCTGGTTGCCCCCAGTTTTGGAGGAAGCCAAACTTCCCACCTTCCCTAGCTGGCACTGGGCTCTGCTGAATGCTACAAAGTTTCAATTATAGAAGATAAATAAATCCCAAATACTTGCTTCCAGTGGGCCATGGCTTCCGCTCAAGAAGGGGCTGGTTGATCCCCCGCCTGTGCCCTATTGCAGTTTGGGACTCCTCTGGGGATGTCCACCTGCTGGCTTAACCCTGCTCCCCGGGGTTAAGCTGGCAGTCAAACATTCCTCTGGCAGCTTGGGAGCCCTTGGAGTATGCCCACTTGCCAGCAGGGAGTAGGCCTAAGCTGCAGTTGGACATCCTTAGTGCTGTTGAGGAGGCAGGAGAGGCTCCCACCACCACCACCACTGTTAGCCTGGCTTGTGGCTGAGCAGAGCTCCCCCTGTGGGAGTGCACTGACCACCAGGGGCAGCTCCTGCATTGAGCATCTGCCCCCTCGTGGTCAATGTGTGTCATAGTGACCAGTCTATCCCAGTTGTTCTGCTGTTAGGGTCAATTTGCATATTACCCTTTTATTATATAGGATAGAGGCCTGGTGCATGGGTGGGGGCTGGCTGGTTTGCCCTGAAGTGTGTCCCGGATCAGGGTGGGGTTCCCGTTGGGGTGCCTGGCCAGCATAGGTGAGTGGCTGATGGCTGTTTGTAGGCTGGCCATAGTCCCTTCAGGATGGGGTGCTTGGCCAGCCTGGATGAAGGGCTGATGGCTGTTTGCAGGCCAGCCACAGCCCCTTTATGTTGGGGGGTCCTGCTGGGGTGCCTGGCCAGTCTGGGTGAGGGGCTGATGGCTGTTTGCAGGCTGGGTACAGGCCCCAGCGAGGCTGGTTGGAAGCAGATATCTGGGATTTATTTATCTTCTATACTTGAAACTTTGTTGCCTTGAGTGGAAGCCACAGCTGGCCTCCATAGCCAGGGCAAACAAATCTCCTGTTTGCTCTAGTTCCATGGCTGCCAGCTGCCATCTTGGCTGGGTTAATTTGCATATAGTAGCTCTGATTGGCTGATGGGCATGACTTGGATAGTGGGTGTGGCTTAGGTGTAGAGGAGTGGCACCTAATTTGCATATTACTTTTTTATTAGATTAGATATATACACACACTAGAGGCCTGGTGCACAAAAATTCTTACATGTAGGGGGTATTCCTCAGCCTGGCCTTTGCCCTCTCACAGTCTGGGAGCCCTCAAGGATGTCAACTGACAGCTTAGCCAAAGTCTGGCCTCCTTCTAGGGGACGCAACTGTGCGGGCCTATCAGGGAATGGCACTGGTCAGTGAGCCAGCCCTGCCCCCACCGTCACCACCATTGGTGGCTTCCCTCTGTGGGAGGCAATAGGCGGGCAATCTGGGGACGGTGCCCCCCATTGCCCCTCCATAGCTGCTGGATGCCGCCATCCCTCGATCACCATCCCCTCCCTCTGCCCACTGGCATGCACCTTGGCTGAGCTGGTGCCACCGCCTGCCTGCCAGCCCTGCCCTCCACTGACCAGTTGTTCACTGGTTTCATCTATTTGCATATTATGCTTTTATTGTATAGGATACACACACACACACACACACACATATAGATAAATATTTTATAGTGTGCTCAGCAAGGCAGTGATGGGCAAACTGAATGCGTCTTAAGGAATATCTTTTGAGGAGAAGGGCAAGGAGGATCCTTTGGAGCACATACTGGGGCGGTAGCCCCTCACTCATTTGTTTCCTCTGAGAGTAATCACAAGCTGGGCTGTCGGGGAAGTGAAGGTGGGGTTTACTTTCATTGGTCTGCACAGAAACTGTGGTGCAGAATGAGGCATCTTACCCTTCTGTTACCTGCGGTCTCTATAGGGTGATCATGTAACTTGCCCTGGGAACCAGGGAAGGGAAGGGGATGTTCCTACTCGTAATTAGGACAGGACAACAGAGACGTGCAGCCTGGCCAGAGTAGGACGTACAGTCTCCCCATCTGCAGGGCAGCATGATGATCTATACAAATAACTAGTCAAAGCAGCTCCAGGGTGCTGCTGATTTGTTCAGCTCCAATTAATAGATGTCGACGCTCAATCATACCCACAAGAAATCTCCGGAAGTCATTTTGGCTGTAACTTGCAGTGCCCCCCCCCTCCCCCAGCATCCTCAGATGGTGTTACCCCTTTGCTCTCTTTCTGCTTCTCATCCCTTGGTGGAAGGGGAACTGGTTAGGTACCGACTGACCAAAAGGCAGGGGGAGGCAGGCAAGAAATAGACACATTGCTGGGAAGTACTGGCAAGAAATAACCAAGAAATGGCTTACCTTTACATTTCAATAAATATTTGAGTTCTTTTTTTAAGGAAAAAGGAGTTTAAGAGCCTCTAGTCCATCTTCTTCATTTTTAAGACGAGCAAGCAGTGGTTCTGAGTGTTTGTATCGCTTCTCCCAGCTCTGCAGACAGAGCTGTGACTGAGTGCCCATCGCTTTTGCATTCTACTCCTTTCTAACGGTCTGACTGAAAAGAAGTTCAACTAGGTGGTTTCAGACATCTATCTGTCAGCCTGGAACAGAAGTGCTTGGTGTCATTGTCACCTTATATGAGACTATATGTATTGTTTATGGCAGACAGTGGGAGGATTTAAAAATCTGTTTTTTGACTGTGACCTTGCTATTCGGTGGAAACTATAGATGTACATTTCATAATAAATCTAGGGAATATGAGGACACATAAAATTCTGATTTATAAAACAACTTGATTCACTACTTGTTTTTACATAATTAGATTCAGACAGAACCAGAATATGTCTCCTACATGGGAAATTTCATACTTATAAATATTTATTGAGAGCTAGCATTTTCTAAATGTTTTGCAAGACAGAATGTGGCAAATGTCCTGCCAAGGAGTATACTAAATATGGCTGTTTAAAATAATATTTGTATTATTTGCTAAATATTCCTTTGAACAACATACAATATTTTTCAATATGGGAGAAAATGCAAAGAGTTATAAGCCTACTTACGTAGGACCACTACAGTGCTTCTAGTTATTTAATCATCATGAAAGAGTTTAAGAATTTTATTTTAATTTGGAAAACTAGTAGAAAACACTCTGATTAGAATGAGTCCTGAATTAGTTGCATAATTTATTTTTCTAGATTTAACACATCAAGATTACTTGTCAAGGTGAATGCGTCTCATTATAACTTAGCTTGCTATAGCTTGCACTATCTTTGTTGTAACTGTTATTATTTTCTCAACCCTACTGGATAAAATCACTCTTTGAGAATGAAACTGCTCTTAGACATTTAATGTGGATGGAAATAATGTCACCATAAAAAGCAATTTATTCTCAGAGTTGCTTATTATAAAATAAGGCTTTGGGTTGATGTAATTTATGCTGATTAATGTTCTGTGCACAGCTACGGTGCTTGGGCAACTGCTGTGAGAAATACAGTAGGGCCAAGTAGGACACAAGGTTTGTAGTTTAAAGGACATTGAAGAACACTAAGCTGGCTTCTGACCTGATATGTAGATCTTCGATCTTGTAATTCAGCACGCATCTCTCTACCGGAAAAGTTCCAGTGACAGGAAGCTTCATTTTGCTTAAAGTGTCTCCTGATTTTGCTAAAGTTCTCTAAGAGCTTGTTCAGCAGTTGAAATCATCTCCCTTTACTTTTTTTCTCATTCATTCATTCATCTAACATGCATGAGGCCTCACTATGGGGCCTGGCGCTCTTGCGATGCGGTGGAGCTGTAAGCGGTGGTCTGTGTCCTCTAGGGGAGTCAGGTGGGTAAAAGTAGGAAGCTAGATAGCTGCTCTGTGAGGTCTGAACTAGCACCCTGGCTGGGGAGGAGGGAGTTGGGAGAACATCTTCACACTCTAGCTGATACTCGAGCTGGACTTTCAGGATGGAAAGGCTGGGGCAGGATAGCATCGCTGGCAGAGGAAACTGGGCAAAGACGTGGAAGCTTTGGAGATGTGCATGGTGCATCTTAGACATGTCCGAGCAGGTTTTTTTGGGTTTTTTTTTGGTCATCTGTGTGCAGAATATGTGTGAGTAGGAGCTGGCAGGAAATGGGTTCAAGAGATAAGTCAAAGGGTGACTGAAGTTTAAACTTTACTCCCTGGGAGAGTGTTGGGGAAAGTGGAAATGAGAGTTGGGGAAGAGCCACAAGGGGCAGCTATGAGGGCTTTAAAGCAGAAGAACATGATCTCTGTTTTATAAAGCTAATGGAAGGGTGAACTGGAGGTGCAGTCTGTGAGCTGGAGAGTTCTCTTGGAAGGTGATTGTAATTGCCGGGCAAGAGATGGAGGGCCTGAACTCGGCAGGAGGGGCAAGAAAGAGGGAGGGATTCACCAGACGCGCGTCGCAGGAACAATCTGTATGACTTGCAAGTGATTAGCTGTAGGACTGAGGAAGAAGGAGAGGTTCGGGCTGCCTGCCCAGTTGTCAGTTTATGTGATTGAAGCATTGCTTATACCATTTACTGAGGTGGGAAAAATGCTGGGAGGTGCATGTCGGTTTTCAGAGGAATGGAAATTAGCTCCGTTTTAGAAATGTCAAAAGTGAGAATGGCCATGGAAGTCCTATAGGTAGGTATGCCACCCTGCTTCTTCCCTTACCCACTTGGTAGACTTTCAAATATATGAGGATTTCATTTCAGGACTGATTTTTGCAGTTGACTTGTCTCTTAAGCTGACTGAGAAAGAGTAAGAGAAAGCCCTGAGGTAAAAATGACTTGAGATAGACTAAATGATAACCCAGTGTTCTATAGCGAAAAGGAGCAGAGCTGGAATTCAAACCAAGGTGTTTTTTATTTTTTATTTTTTTTAGATAATGGCTTCTCATTGTCCTTATGGTCAAGTTCATATGCCTTAAAATGACTTCTAAGACTCTGTGATCTGATCCTGATCTCTTCCTGGCTTTCTCTTCTTACCACGTGCCAATTTCCCTTCCTTGGACATATCATGGTGCCTTCTTCCCTGGGACCTTTTCTGTTCTTTCTGACTGGGATGTTCTTTTTAGCCTTCCTCTCCCTAATGAACTTGATAATTACCTTCAGACCTCAGGTCTCTTAGACAAGTCCCTTTGACCCCTTGGAATAGGCCAGAAACCACAAAAGGAGTTCTAATAGCAACTTACCACAGTTTGCAGTTATGCATTTATATCTCTAAGTTCATTGATGTGTGTGTCCTCTTCACTTAGCAAATTTCACCATAGAATAGAGTTGGTGTCTGTTATTTTGCCCATCAGCGTATCTCCATCACATCACACAGTACCTGGCAAAGAGCAGCTGATCAACACATACTTTTCTAGATGGAAGAATGACTTCAAAATCCATGGTCTTAACCATTCTATCCAAATATTTTGGAATATTCCATTTATAATAGTACACTTTTTGTTATAAATAGAAGAGCTGTATAATAACATATATTATGCAAAATGAAGATGCTGGTAATTTTTTAATACCTTCGAGCTGTAATATTGAAAATTGGCCTGTACTAGTCTGTAAAAGATTAGAGGGTAGGGACACTAAGGCCAGAATAATAAAGAGAGGAGGAATTACTTATAACTGTAAGAGAATATGAGGAAATTAAATAAAGTAGCACATTATAGAATTTCTTATTGCCATGAAACTTACAAGGTGTTTAAAGGCCCTCACATATAGCTAAGTAAAGAGAGAACAACTAGCTTCGGAGGGAATTAGGTAGTCCACGGTCCCCTGCTAGCCCTGTGTGTTTCAATAGGTTCTATTATTATTTAGCAACTAGAGGCCTGGTGCATGAAACTCATGCACAGGGGAGGGGGGGGTCCCTTAGCCCAGCCTGCCCCCTCTCACAGTCTGGGACCCCTCAGTGGATGTCCTACCGATGGCCATAATCTGGCAGGCGCCGTGTGTGTGTGTGTGTGTGTGTGTGTGTGTGTGTGTCTGTCTGTCTGCTGGGGGCCTACTCCCAGCCACACCATGGATGCTTGGAGCAGGCACCCCTCTGTGTTAATCTCTCAGGCTCCTGGCCTCGCCTGCATGTTGTTCTCTCCCTTGAGCTGTGACCATGGCTGGGTGTTGTCTGCTGGCCATGCTTGCCTGCTCATGGATCATCCAGGCAACTCAGGAGCATTGTGTGGCCACGCGCTCATTCTCTCCTGTTCCCAATCGCCATGGCGGCTGGAAGCAGGTCCCTGAACACACGGCAGCCCGTGGGACTCTCCTGCTCCTGATAGCTGTGGTGGCCAGGAGCAGGCCCCCGAATGCATGGGTGGCCCACTGGCCACCCATGCATTCGCTCTCCTGTTCCTGATCGCCTTGGTGGCCAACAGGCCCTGCTGCGGGCTGCCTGCTGGTGGTGCTTGCCTGCTCCAGAGCAGTGTGACCTGCTCATGGGTTGCTGAGATAATGCCTGCTTGGCTCATATTGCCAGGGTGATGCCACCAGCGTCCTGCACCTCCAGCGTCCTGCCCCACCATCTTTGTCCCGGAGTGATGGTTAATTTGCATATTACTCTTTTATTAGATAGGATGGTAAGGCCAACATGTCAGGAGATGACTGGCATTGAAAAGATAGTTCATTATACTGATAGATCCCAAGAGAGTACATGTCTCATCATAGTGGGCCAAGAGGAGGAAGCATGGGGATTGCCACAAGGCAGAGAGGTGGCGGAACCAGGCAAGTACTTTCATTGTGGCTTCTTTGAGAAGGACCAGGCAAGGCAGGGTAAGTAGGTTTTGGATGGGCCATTTGGAATAATTTCAGCATTTTGGAGTGTAGGGACTGCCTCTAGTTATCTGGCACTGGATCTTGCAGTGGTTAGGGCAGGTGTAGAGTAGCCCAGACAAAGGGAAGGAGCTCAGTAAGGGAGGTGGGCTTTGGATTCATTAGTTTGTATTTCAAAATGAAAAGCTTGTCCCAGGAGAAGGACTTCTCCCCGAGGCGGTGGACAGCAGGTGGCTGAGACACGCTAACTCGGGCATATTATCAGTTTCTCCAGACTGAGGCATGTCCAGCATAAGCATGTAGAACAGATGTCAAACTATCAAGTTCACAGAAGCTAGGAGCATGGTTAATACACTGTGGTGGATTCACTGAGTAGCCTTTATTAGGTTTGCAATCTGGTCTACATTCCCAACAGAAATGAGGACAGTAATAACTGGCCGAATTCTCCTTTGAACTGTGGTCCCAAGGCTCCTAACCTGTGTTGGGCCATAGGCCCCTGAGCTCCTATTCACCAATGAATATAGTTCAGACATTCAGACTGAGCCTGACCACTATACACTACTCTCCTTCTTCCCTCTTCTCCTCACCCCTTTGGAAAAGGAGGGCTGCATGCTCTGCAGGCTGGTCTCCTCACTGTCTGGGGAATTTCTCATGCTTGTCTCTAAATTGGGAAGGTAATTACTGTGAGTAAAGCCCCAGAGACCTGGATTTGAATCCTAGCCCTGCTACTTAGTCTGTATGACTTTGAACAGGTTACCTCACTTTTCTGTGTCTCATGGTACTTTTTATAGTTTGTGATCACCTGATTTATATGTTTATTTTCCATGTCCCACAAGAGGCTCCTCAAAGTCTGGCGTCTTGCTTGTCTTATTCATTGTTGGGTCTCTGAATTTAGCACAGACAGTACAAAGCAGGCGGTGTGAGTTGAGTAAATATTTGCAGCTGAATGAAGGACAAGTGAATTCACTAATGGATTTTCCAAGCAGGTGTCCATACGTCACTGTCCAAGAGGCACAGGGCTCTACATGTGACACTCACCTTAGAGCCTTTTTCCAGAAACCACGTCTCATGGCCACAGCTTGAATCAGCACAGACACATTCCATCTTGTATTTTCATCATTTCATTGAGCATTTAAAGCTAAATCTATAACACATAATGATAATGGATATCTTTATAATGTGCCAGAAATTATTAAAAATCGAATAAAGTAGAATTTCACTATACTGTGCTTTAAGAGCCAAGTATAAGGTACATTTCCATCAAAATAGAAAAGACCTTCAGGACTGAGGGGTTAACTTCAGCTCTTTGGATCATTTATTTAACCATTCAGTATATGTCTCTAAAAGATAAGGATCTTTTTTTAAAAACAAACAAACACCTCAATACCATTAGTATATCTAAAATAAAAAAACAATAATTTCATAATATTTTCAAATATCCAGTCATGTTAAAATATACCATGTAGTCTCATAAATGTCTCTTTGTTATTGGTTTGTTTGAATAAGAATTCATACCAGGTCAACATGTTGCATTGAGTAACCTCTTAAATCTCTTGCAATTTTTAATGGTTTCCCCTCCCCCCTCCCTTTGCCAGTTTTTAAAATCAGATAATTTATCCTGTAAATTTCTCATATTCTCAGTTTTGCTGATTGCATCCCCATGGTGGCATTTAACAAATTTAAATCTATTCCCTATAAGTATTTTCTGTAAACTTAAATAGCTTAGGGCTTGATTAGATTCAGGTTTGACTTTTTGGCAAAAATAATTCACAGATACCTTTGTGTACTTCTCATTGCATCGTGTTGGGCGACATTCTATCTGGTTGTCTCTTTTTGTGATGCTAAGATTGACAGTGAGGTCTGCCTGCTCTGTCCATTCTAAACTTCCTCGTAATGCGGTGGTTCTCAGCCCTGACTACATGTTTAGAACAGCTGTGGAGTGCTTACACATTTCCGATGCCCACGCTCAGCAATTAATTGGTCCAGGGGAGATGAGGCTCCGTAATTTTTTAGAGTCCTAGGTGATTTTGATGTGCCGACAGAATTCAGAACTACCATCTTGATCATTTTGGCCTCTATTGAGGATCCTTGCCTAGAAATTCATTATTTCAGAAGGAGTTGATAAATAGTGATACTCTGTCATGCTTTCTTCACATATTACCAGAAATTCTATAAAAGCTTTCGCTAAGTCTTTGGTTCTTTATTTTTTATAGAAAATGTTGGATAAATATTGGATTCTTAACAGTTTTCTGGATAATGATTTAAGTATCCAACATTCTACAAAGGTGACAAGTGAGTTTTAAGTGTGATTGTGAACTTACACATTTTTAGCATATTTGATGTTTCACACTATTGTGTTGATTATTATTGTTACTGCTATTATTTTGATGCTCAAATTGTTTGAAATTTAGCCAGTGGAAGCTCTTCCAAGTTAGCTCCTTGGATTTTTATTTTTTTATTTTTTTGACAACATCAATAGTATTTGATTGCTTCCTTGCTTTTACATTTGACATATTTTAGGCTTATCTTGTGCATTTCATAACTCAATTGTCCCATGGCCTCTTCATCTTGTGCAATTCTCCTTCTGGACCTGGAATTAGTCATTACATAGTCTAGCTATGTGTGTCCTGTTTGGTGACTTTCTATTTATTGGCTGTGTCATGATTACAAAATGGAATGGCAGATATGTAAAGTAAAAGTAAATCTCAAAAGGAAAATAGGAAAAAGCATAATGGTTATGTAAGGCAATATTTTTTTTGTTTGTTTTTACTGTTAATCTGGCAGAGAATGTTGCACAAATCCTTTGTAACCTTTGTATTTTTTTCTTTCCAGTTAATGTCCATCAGTGTGTTGGCAGTTTCTGCTTGGATGAGGGACTACCTGAATAATGTTCTGACTTTAACTGCAGAAACAAGGTAGGCTTTATAAGTAATGATTGATTTCTTTGATGAGGTTTCCTCAGGCGATAGTTTCTAGGTAACTTTGCCCTCAGTTTTTTAGAGGGTATTGCTCCTAAGTTCATTTGGAAAGTTTTCCCTGCCCATGGCAGCTGTCTGCATTTTTCTAGCATTCTCCTTAAGGTCCTACAAGATCATTCCTGTCCTCCTGACAGTGTGTCAGCTCCATCATATTTGCATATAAAGGACAGCAGAGCTGCTTTTTTCTACAAAAATCATCCCCTAACTTGTTGCCTTTATATTCCTGAGCTCAGGAAAACCAAACCACTCAATACCTTTTCTTCTCAGATGTCAAAGGCTGGTCCACTAACCTAATTAGGAGCAAATTACTCAACTTCTAGCCTCAAAAATTTATTTTTCATCTCTGAATGGAGAATGCAATATATTCTGCTCTGAAATGTCCTAAGGATTCACTGAGATATATTTTTGTAAAGTTCTTAACAGAATGGAGCGTTGTTAGAGTAATTTTTGTTAATCCCATTATTCTTCCTATTATGGCTGTAGCAAATGATTTTTTCCATAATTTTCTAGCAAAAATCATTTCTCCCCCTTCCTTTTTCTTTTAAATGGAGCCCCAGATCTGGGAGGAGGAGGAAGGTGACTCTTCAGCTGGGAAAGAGTGAAGGGTCCAGTGAAGCCTCCAGGCTGAGGCTTCAGAGCTAACAGTAGATGGACTTCTTGTTAAGGACCTCTAGCTCATCATGTATTTTATTTTAAATGAGGTGAAGTTGGAATGTACCACTTGTATAAAAACTAAACCAAACCAAACAAAAATGAAACAAGCAAGCACATTGCTGAGATAGCACAGTGACCTTGAAAACAGCAATACAGCCATTGTCTTTGCACGTGATGATTTAAAGGTCATTAAGGCAACTCACAGTGGCGTCTTGTACCATGTCTTGGGTGCCTTTTGGTCACGTTTTCTTTGTAATGTGACACATGATTGTTCTTTTTCAGGGTAGAGGAGGCTGTCATCTTGACGTACTTCCCGGTGGTTCATCCGGTCATGATTGCCGTTTGCTGTTTCCTTATCATTGTGGGGATGCTGGGATACTGTGGAACAGTGAAGAGAAATCTGTTGCTTCTTGCATGGGTATGGTGTTTCTGCCTTCTCTTTATTGTGGTTAAAAAGACCAACGAGTAGCGGACTATCTTTTCATCAGTGCCCAAGACTCTGTGCTTAGGGAACTGTGACATCAGTGCTCTTACCCGGTGTCATTGTTCCACAGCCTGTGCGGAGGGAAGCTTTTTCCAGGAGAGATGACTTTAATTCAAGTCTTTGCTTTACTCAAACGATGCAGAATAGACATATGTGCTCTACTTAATTTTTTCACTCAGGCCATGTGCTGACGTTTTCGTTCAAAAGTATGAGTTTTGTCTAGAGTCGTGGACCTTATGACCACTCTGACAGGTCCCTGAGACATCACAATGGAACACGCTTTCTTTGTCTCTTCTTTTTAAAGCCGATCTGCCATATAACCTCGTGTGGAAGTTCAGGTGGTCAGGTAGCAGACAGACATTACCGCCCTGGCACTGCCTTTTCGTGGGTTAGCACATGTCTCGGTGTCTATGATCTCGGTGGTTTTTATTTTTAAAACTGAAAGTCTTTGCTAGATTTCTTCTTTAAGTCCCTTCAGCACTCACATTCCATGATTCCAAAATTTGTGCTTATACTTTAAGAAAAAATTAGCAAACTCTCTTTTAGCTAAAAATCTGAGTCAATTAAAAATACAGCTTGTATAAAGATGAAAAATTTTTTTTTTTTGCTAATTCTCACTTGAAGATACTTTTCCCTTTTGCTTTTGAGACAGAGTGGAAGGGAAGGAGGGATGGGAAGAGGGAGTGGAAGAGGGAGAGAGAGAGAGATACATTGATGTGACAGAGACACATCGACAGGTTGCCTCCTGCATGTGCCCTTTACTGGAAATCGAATCCGAGATCCTTCGGTGCGTGGGCCAACACTCTAACCACAGAACACACCCACCAGGGCTAGAAAGGTTTTTTGAAGTGCATTGAGTGTCTAAAATATTACATGTTAGTGGCACCAGGTATCGAGGCTGCTAATATAATTGGAGACATATCAGATGCCTCCCAGAATGAATTCATTGAGTATATTCATTTCTGTGCAGTAGTTTTCAAGGCTAGTTATGCATTAATTCCATGTAGGGAACAAAATAAATTTCTGTGTGCTGATATGCTGGATGTCTGGGCAGGAAAAATAAAGCCCTGATTAGTAGCATTTGCAGGTTTCCGTGAGGTAAATACTCCCAGCATGGTGGGTTTTAGGTTACCAACATGGTATCAGCGAATGCAGAACTGGGGAGAGATGAGTACGCATTGGCTCCGAGGAGCCATCTTGGCACACCAGTGCTGGACTGGCTCCCTCCCAAGCCAATTAAGCAGAACCTTAGTGAGAAGCTGCATGGAGTGTCGAGTTTCCCAGAGACAGCCTGTGTTAACGTATTCCTTGGCTTCTTGGAGGATAGCTCTTCAGGCCCATGGTTCGAAGACAGGGTGGCTGTAGACAATACACCACACCAGGAGGGGGAAACGGGCCCAGGGCCTCACTTCTCATCCCATTGCTGAGAAGCGTGGTGAAGGTTTTGGAACCTTATTTTGCCATCTATAATAATAAAAGCGTAATATGCTAATTAGACTGGACAGCTGAATGACCTTCCGGAAGTCATTCTGAATGAAGCTGTGGAGATGGGGGCTGAGGTAGAGGTGGTTAGGGGTGATCAGGCAGGCAAGTGAGTGGTTAGGGGCAATGAGGCCGGCAGGTATCTGAGTGGTTAGGAGCCAGCGGTCCCAGATTGTGAGAGGGTTGTCTGACTGCCAGTTTAAGCCCTATCCTGCAGGGATCCCTGTGGGATCAGGCCTAAACTGGCAGTTGGACATCCCCCAAGGGATTCCAGATTGAGAGAGGGTGCAAGCTGGGCTGAGGATCCCCCACCCCCTGTGCACGAATTTCATGCACCAACCTCTAGTTAACATATTTGGACAGTAATTTAAACATAAACGAAAGGACTTACTAGTACATTAAACTAAACTGATAGTTTAAAACATAGGTGAAGAATTTTAAATGGAAATCATGCAGAATCCTTATTTATTTATTTATTTGTTAATTCTCACCTGAAGATATTTTTCCATTGAATTTTTTTTTTACAGAGGGAGGAGGGAGTGAAGGAGGGAGAGAGTGGGAGAGCTATATAAACATCAATGTGAGAGACACACTAATGGGTTGCTTTCCAACTCAACCCGGGGACCTGAACCTGCAATCCTTCAATGTGTGGTCTGACACTCTAACCACTGAGCAGCACTGGCCAGGGCTCAGAGTCCTCTTTAAACCCACAATCTCACATGATGATTTATTTACACCAATTTTAGTGTGATCGCTATTCTCTCCTCTCCCCAGCTCGTATGATTGGATGGCCCCTGGATAGTGGGATGGGATGGGGTGGCACAGCATATTTCATGGAACGTAAAGGCTTTAGGAACACATTTCAAAACCACTGATGCATCACATTAGGCTACTCAAATGCTGGTAAGTCAGGTGGACAAGAACAGTGTAATTTGGTCTCTACTTGAGGCAGGATGAGTCATAAAGGCTTGTGCCTGAGAGGCTAGTGTGTGAGGCTGGAAAGAACCTTACGATGCAAAGGTGTTGTGTTGACTGAGGTTCTAAGGGCCGTTAACTTGTTCATTTACTCATTCTTCAAATATTTATCGAGAATATAGGCATCACTAATCTCTGCCAGAGTGTACGATAGACAAGCAGTTCCACTATTCAGTGGTAAGATCTTGAACACAGTTTACACCATGTTCTCTGAGGTGAAGCAGAGGACCTCCTAGCTCAGCCTCAAGGGCTCAGCACCTGCTCCAGGAGGTTGATCAGCCTAAATTGATTTTTTTTTTTTTATCTCACTCCCTTTACTTGGCTCACTCCTTCTCACGGTGTAGCTTTTGGTGCATTGCCATTCAGCGTGTGCTTCCCGTGGATTGCCCGGGGGCATTTCATTCCCATTGGGCTGCTTCTCTTATCATAGCTGCTTTCCAGACCTTACTTTGTCTAGATCCAGCACAGCTTTTCCCTCGCTAAGGAATGATCAGTGGTCTCAACTCCCAGTTTTCTGTCACCCATAACCAATCCGCCTCTGATCTGCTTCTCAGGTAGTTCTCTGGTTTCCTCTCCGAGCCTCCGCTTCTAAGCACTTGCCAAGTCCTGTAAGTTCTGAATCTACAGCTCAGGAACCTGCCCCTCTTCTCTAGTTTTATTCGTAATGCCCAGATTCAGGCTCTCCTGACTTCGTACTGACACAGTGCAGAGCCCCCTAACAAAACTGCCTCTGTTTCCTTCTGACTTACCCCAGACTAATGCCACCAGGTTAATATAATGCAACAGTGGTCGTGTTACTTCTCTGTTCTGAAACCTTGGGAGAGTCCTAGTAATGAAGTGTTTAGTGATGCCTCAGTCTTGGCATCAGTTTCTTCTGTAATCCAGTCTTCGTCTTCCGTTTTTAGCTTGCTTACCTACTTTATTATTCTCTGGTCAAGCTGTATCTTCTGAGCCTTGAACAAACTTGTTGCTCCATTCTTCCCTGCTGTTATGCTTGCTGTCCTCTCAGCTGAGAATTTCCTCTTAATACTTTTGTTTTAGTACTTCCAGTCAATTAAGACTTGTCTAACATAGGATTTCCAGAAATCATAATAATGACAAAGATGATGGTGATAATTAAAGTAGTGAACATTTCTCAGGTGCTTATAGATGCTGCAGAGGATTACCTGAATTTTGTATATGAAGAATTTTACATGAATTAATCAATGTTGTCCTCTTGAAAATTCTGATAAGATAAACACTAGTTTTATTTTTATAGATAAGGAAATGAGGCACAGATTGTTTAAGTAATTTGCCTAAGTTTGCACAGCTAAGTTTGCATAGGAAATGGAGAATCTGGTATGCAGTTCCAACATCATCACTCTTTTACTCTATAATTGCTCCCTTTTCCTATGTGTTTATAAACATATCTGACAGTGTATCAAACATTTTCCCTATGATCTTTCATTTTAAACCTGACAATAATAATCTAATAAAGATAATTATAAATGATATTCAGAGAAGGTCCAAGGTCACTCAGCAATAATGGGTAGAATTTTGATTCAGGCCTTAATGTTTCTGACCCAAAGCCCATTCTCACTGGGCCTTTACTGATGTCTCCAATACATGCTCCTCAACCTTTGTGGTCCAGTGCATTTCCCTTATTATAAATTTAATTTTTTGTAACCAGATCAAACTACCAGACTACAAAAACTTGATTATTTGAACCATTCACCTTGCCTATTACTTTAAAAAAAATTTATGGATTTCAGAGAGCAAAGGAGAGGGACAGAGAGATAGAAACATCAGTGATGAGAGAGAAACATTGATCAGCTGCCTCCTGCACACCCCCTACTGGGGATCGAGCTCGAAACCTGGGCATGTACCCTTGACTGGAATTCAACCTGGGATCCTTTAGTCCTCAGGCTGATGCTCTATTCACTGAGCCAAACCAGCTAGGGCTTGCCTATTGCTTTAATAAGTGTTCACTAAATTGAATAATCGACAAAATTAGAACAGTTGGAGTAGGAGTGACTACACATCAGGTGGGGGATGGTACCTGGAAGGCAATGCGGAGAGAGATTTTGAAGGAGGAGCCTGGCTGCTAGGTAGGGTTAGACCACGGAGGGAATGGCTTGTTAAGGGGGGCGCTAAAATATGACGTGATGCTGCAGGTCTTCGGCAAATATTTGCAAGGCAGCCCTCATGGTTTCTTCCTTTGTGCCCTTTAGCTTTTCATTCTAAGTTAGAAAAAATTAAGGAAGTTCCTTATTTTAATTTATTTTTCAAATTAAAGCCAAAGTTTCTTTAGAAAGCCATAGAGGTAGAAGAAGTGAGCTGTGGAAGAAGTGAGCCAGCTGAGCTGCATGGGCACAGGGAACAAGTTACAGAGGAAAAAGAAGGGATCTTGGAGCTTAGGAGAGAGGCAAGGAAGATGGACCTGAGGGGAAGGGAGTGAGGAAAGGCGAGGGCTTGTTCCATAGAGAGAGCTGCCTCTTTTTTTTTTGTTAATCCTCACCTGAGGATATATTCTTTCCATTGCTTTTTAGAGAGAGTGGAAGGGAGGGAGGGGGAGAAAGAAACATTGATGTGAGAGAGATGACTGGTTGACCCCCCTCCCACTCCTCCCAAGTGCCCCTACCAGAGCTGGGGATCAAACCTGTAACTGAGGTACATAGCCTTGACTGGGAATCGAACCCAGGACCCCATGGTGTGAGAGCCTACACTCTAACCACTGAGCAACACCTGCCAGGGTGAGAGCTGCCTTTTTTTTAAAATGTAAATATTTAAACAACCAGAATGCATTCAATCCAACTTGTCCATTTCTTGTTTCAAAGTCAAAGTCTTGTTTCATGTATAAGATCTGTAAGCCAGATGAGCAGGAGGAAATTGTGTTTTTTTTTTTTTTAAGACAACCAGTATCCCTGAGAACCACCCTATCTCTTAGATGATCCCTAAAAAGGAGCTGGCAACTGGGCTATGGTGGTGCTCCAGCAGAAATCAAAATGCCATTATTCACCAGAGTGATCAAGAAAAAGTGAGAAAACCTCAAACCAGAGCTGTATAATCAACCTGCCTGCCCACCCCACTTTCACCCCCCAAAAACAATGTTTCAGGCTCAGAGGACACCTGTAGGAAAATGCTTCTGGTGAACCTTGCTCATGAATTTGACCATTTGTTGAATTACAGATACAATTTAAAAATACCCCAACTTAAGGTCCCCAAGTAATATTTAGAACAGCCAATTAAATTTGAATCCCAGATAAAGAACAAATAATATTTTAGTATAAGTATGTCTCATGCAGTATTAAACTATAAAGTACTAAAACATTCTTCATTGCTAATCTGCAACTCAGATTTAAATGAGCATCCTGTTTTTTTATTTGCTGAATTTGGCAACCCTATTTTGACTACATTTGTTCTTAATAAATGTGAAACTGTCATAGGAGAGAAACGTTTTTATACTTATATGAGGAGATTGGGAATAACTAAATTCTAATTATATTGGGAAAGCAAGCCAAAAATGACTAGGAAAATAAGCTAGATTATACCATGACTTTCAAAGTAATTTCAGTAGCAGAAATTCCTTCTCTTTAAAAGAGAAATTGAAGCTAAATGGGAATTGGTTTTAAGCCTATATGGGTACTTCTCAAGGCTTTTAGCTGTAGACCAAATGAAATTCATTTATTATTACAGTTTTACCTTTCTGTTAACATAGGCAGTAGGGGAGCTGTGCCGGCTCAGGGGGATTGTAAACAGATTGAACAGACATGGTTACAATATTGACAACAGCTGAATGCCTGTGTCAGGGGATCATCCTTAGTCAGAGATGCTAATATATGCTCAACTGCCAGCAAACCACAACTAGTCAAGCACTGGTGGAAAATTAAGTTGGATGCATGTCACATGTTTCAGAGCACTACTTTGTAGTTTAAAGGTAAACGTTTCCTCTTTTTGTTTTCTCCCAATTTTATTTTCAGGAGAATTTTCATATTCTCCATTGATTGTATGGAAGCTTTTCCAAAGCTTTCTTATGCTAGTACTATACAGTGATTGAGCCAGATTTGAAATGATTTCTCTTAAAGGAAATCAAATCCATTTTTTTTTGTTAATCCTCACCCTAGGATATTTTTCCATTGATTTCTAGAGAGAGTGGAAGGAGGGGGACAGACAGAGAGAAAGAAACATTGATGTGAGAGAGAGAGACGTTGATTGGTTGCCTCCTACACGCCTGTCCTGACCAAGACCAGAGATCAAGCCTGCAACCAAGGTACATGCCCTTGACTGGAATCCAACCCAGGACCCTGCATTCGAGGGCCAGTGCTCTATCTACTGAGCCCAACTGGCTAGGGCAAAATCAAATTAATTTTTAATGATCATGGAGAAATTGCCATCCTCAATATTTTTGTTGTTTAAAATCCTCTATAATAAAGAGTTGGTATGCTAATTAGACCGAATAGCACAACCTCTGGAGACAATCTTCCAGATGAAGCTGGGGGCTGCGAGGGCCGGGTCCCTTGCAGAAATTTTGGACATCGGGCCCCTAGTCATAATATAAAACCTGATAACCTTTCTACATAGTAATTTTTCTATGGGGTCTGTTTAAGGTCTTTTCATAAGTAGTTATACATTTTGTGTATATAGTTATTAAGTTAAAAGTAAACTGTTAGATTTAATATCTTTATTATTTTCTGTTTTTAATATTGGTTGATGGTTAGCAACCTTCTTTACTTATTTTTTAAATATATATTTATTGACTTCAGAGAGGAAGGGAGAGGGAAAGAGATATAGAAACATCAATGATGAGAGAGAATCATTGATCAGTTGCCTTCTGCACACCCCACACTGGGATAGAGTCTGTTACTTCCTAGTTCATAGGACGATGCTCAGCCACTGAGCCATGCCGGCCAGGCTTAGAACTTTATTTCTAAATCAGGGTCCATCGTATCGTTGACGGCTTGTTCAGCATGTGCCCAGTGTTTTACCCTTGTTTTCTGAGGAAATACTTATAGGACGTATTTCACAGATAAGGGGAAGTAGGATGCCCAAGGATACACAGCTGCTCGTTGCCATGGTTACTATCAGTAGTGTGCAAACACTGTCTTATGATCAAAGCCCATGCATGTTTCACCCACCACACTGCTATGGTTAATTACTTACTGGCATTATTTCCGTATGACTTAAATAGATTTTGTTTATAATTCCAAGGCAGTCAGTAGTCATTTAACTTTTAAAATATAATCTTTTAATGTCCTTATTATAAGAGGAACTTTAAAAGTTCTGCCATGGTTTTCTCTCATCCTGTCAAGGAATAAATGTTTTTTTCTTTCCTTTCTACATTCTTCCCTCCCATTCCCCTTTTTTTCCTCCCTCCTCTTCTTCCCTCTCCCCCTTAAATGTATGTTGAGAACCCAGTCTGTGTTAGACACTGGAGGGGCAAAGATGAAAGGGGAGAATGCAAAGAAAATAACAAAGGAAAACACAATATTAAAGTAATAAATAGATTGCTGTGGAAACACAGAATAAGAAGCAATTGGAGTCTTCTGGCAGGTTTTATAGGACAGTTACTTGAGCTGGAGACTGAAAATTGTAAGAGCTTTCTGGTAGAGAAGGAAAAGGGATTTAGAGCAACATGATTATGTGCAAAGACATAAAGACATGGAGGAGTAAAGGAACTTAGCAAGTTTAGGTAAAACTTAGGAATTTAGTGTGGCGGTGGTGTCAGTGGACAGTGAGAAACACACAAAGTAGTTCAATTGTCTTTATAGGCGAGTGTGATGTTATGCTTGGGTGTTCCCAGGATGGGTTGAGATGATAACATTTAGGGCAGGAGGCACTGGGAAGCCCTGTTAGAGGTCACACCATAGTTTTTAGAAGCCATGGTTGGAACTAAGATTTGAGGAAATTGAGGAGGGCAGCTGAAATCAGCAGACCTTGCTGCATTAGGATTATGGATAAAGAATTACACATGATAGTAATGCTGGTGACTGAATAAGGCACCAACTGTTGGACTGAATCTTGGTTCAGCAATCTCAGTACTTGGGTTCTGGCTAAGCAAGACTTCAAAATGAGACTCAAATTATAAAAGAAAGTTTTTTCAAAGTCAAAGAGGTAGAAGTGAGCTGTAGAAGAAATGAGCTCAGGAAACAAGTTACAAAGGCAAAAGAAGGGCCCTTGGAGCAGAGGAGAAACAGAGAGGCCAGGAAACCGTGCCTGAGAGGAAGGTGTGTGTGTGCTCCAGAGAGAACCGCGTGCTCCAGAGGGGACTGCATGCTCTAGAGAGAACCGTGTGCTCCAGAGAGAACTGCAGTGGGTCTTGAGGGTATTTATCTGGAGGTCTCAGAGGAGGATCTCAGTAGAATACTCATCAGCTTTCCAGATGTGTCTTTTCAGGGTCCTGGTCTGCACTGATTGTCACACCAGGGCAGCAAGTGGGTATTAGTTGAAGCTGGTCCTGATGTCAGGCAAGGCATCACTTGTCTGGTTTTGCTGCTTTTCTGGGCTTGGAGCTGAAATACAACTGAGGTGTAGTTGTTACCTCTAGGGTAAGGTGACCAGATTTTAACATTGGTAAAGTGGGACACCATTAATGGGGGGGGGGGGGGGGGGGGGGGGGGGGGGTTCTTGATTAAAAATTTGGTCTATATGGAGCAACAAAAATTTTCATAGAATGCAAAAATAGTATTGTAATATATTTTTTAAAATTTTGACATAAGTACAATTTACAAATATAATAAACAAATAAAAATTATGTATGGTATTATTTTATTCTTTGGCATAATTCTCATTTGAGTGAATTTTTTTTTAGTAGATTGCTGTTATTGTTTAAAAGGTCATGAAATTTTTCACCAGAATTTGTTAAATTATATTTCACACATAAAATGGCTTTCAAAGTCTCTACACTTAATTTTGATTTTTCTGATGTCCACACTTTATTTACCGTAGAAAAAACGCCTTCAGTCGCAGCATTAGTTCCTGGTAAGGACAGCGCGTTATTATTTTAATTTTAATCCTATATTTCTTTCTAAATAATAACAATACTAACTTGTATTATTTTTCCTCTGAATTTGCCGTAATGTAAGTCGTGTCACTTTCAAGGCTGGCGCTAGACTTTTTGCTGCCACTATAAAATATAAATAATACGAGTACTGTCTGCTAAATTCAAGAAAATTTGTGTATTTATGAAATAAATAAATTACTTACCTAAATTATCTAAATAGCTGATTTATAATGATATCACTTGTTTAATTAGCTTACTAGCACGCAGTACGTACGATGTGTATCGTCTGAGAGAGTTACAAAATGTTTTCATCGTTGCCAATCCCCCAAAATGCCATTGTTCATTAAGTCCAAACAATGGTGGTCGAATTCTAACAACTGATCAACAATGCAAACTTTGATAAGCAGTTCTCGATAATCAGTTCTCAACAATTATTTGTTATTATTAAAGTTTAACATTATAAAATTAATAAAAATAATATAAAACTTATATCCTGGCTAAATGGCTACATGGCCGCCGAAAACCGTACATTCCCTTCCCGTTCTCCCGCTGTTCCCTAGCTCGTTTGTGCATTCTTTCCAGAAATCTGGACTTTGTTAAAACGCCGCGGTCTGGTCACCTTACTCGAGGGGTAAATGCTTAAGGGAGTGGTGGTGCAAGGGCCTGCATGGGAGTCCCATGAGACCACGCTCCAGTCCCTTCTTCTTCCCAGGGAATTTACCCATGACCAGCAACATGCCCTGGGAGGAAAGGTCAGGGGAGGGTGTGAACTGCATGACCAGGGATATGCTGGTGGAGGAAAGGTTACCCTGGGGGTGAATTCTTGTTTTCCCAGTTTTGCCTGTTATTAGGCACCCTGAGCTTTCTGCCCTGGTGATCTATACCTGATCCAACATCCTTTCTCTGCACATACCTGTCTAACTGCCTATCATGGTAATATTTATATTACTTGACATCTGTAAATAAAGTATTCAATATTTTTGCATTTTTAAAAAAATTTTTATTGTTCAGATTATTACAGTTGTTCCTCTTTTTCCCCCCATAGCTCCCCTTCTCCCAGTTCCCACCCCACCCTCTGCCCTTACCCCTCCCCCCACTGTCCTCATCCATAGGTGTACGATTATTGTCCAGTCTCTTCCCACACCCCCAACACCCTTTTCCCCCTGAAAATTGTCAGTCCGCTCCCTTTCTATGCCCCTGAGTCTATTCTATTCACCAGTTTATTCTGTTCACCAGATTTTTTATTCACTTGAGTTTTAGGTTCACTTGTTGATAGATATATATTTGTTGTTCATAATTTTTATCTTTATTTTTTCTTCATCCTCTTCTCAAAGGATACCTTTCAGCATTTCATATAGTACTGGTTGGGTGGTGATGAACTCCTTTAGTTTTTTCTTCTCTGTGAAGCTCTTTATCTGACCTTCAATTCTGAATTATAGCTTTGCTGGGTAAAGTAATCTTGGTTGTAGGTTCTTGCTATTCATCACTTTGAATATTTCTTGCCACACTCCCTTTTGGCCTGCCAAGTTTCTGTTGAGAAATCAGGGGGCAGTCATATGGGTGCCCCCTTGTAGGTAACTGACTGCTTTTCTCTTGCAGCTTTTAAGATTCTCTCATTGTCTTTTGCTCTTGGCATTTTGATTATGATGTGTCTTGGTGTGGTCCTCTTTGGATTCCTTTTGTTTGGGATTCTCTGCGCTTCCTGTACTTGTAAATCCACTTCTTTTACCAGGTAGGGGAAGTTTTTGTCATCATTTTCAAATAGGTTTTCAATATCTTGCGCTCTCTCTTCTTCTGGCACCCCTATAATTCTGATGTTGGTATGCTTGAAGTTGTCCCAGAGGCTCCTTACACTCACTTCATATTTTTGGATTATTTTTTCTTTTTGCTTATCCAGTTGGGTGTTTTTTGCTGTTTCGTATTTCAAATCTTTGACTTGATTCTTGTGTTCCTCTAGTCTGTTGATAACATAACAGAAACATATCCTTTCAATGTATGCATTTTATGTTGCATGTTGACTAGAATTTTCTAAAAACCACAGTTGTTAACTATAGTTGTTAAACTCACAAAACCCTCAAGCAGAGGAATCTGAAGGTGATTTAGGCATTCCTGGATAGAGAAGCTGTTTGTACATTTCATTTCTGTATGCACAAGAGCCTCAGCTGAGCTCCTGGACAACTCCTGCTGCTTCAGTGGTGTTTGTTCGAATGCTTCTAATAGGACTTGTATGAACGCATATAAGCATAAGCAATGGATGTGGACAACAGGGGGTGAGGGTGATGAAAGGAGTGGGGGGATGAGAGGACATTAGAGGGATAAGGTCACATTTGTAATATCTTAATCAATAAAGGGGAAAAAATTTTTTTTAAAAAAGCATGTGTGCTAATGTCTTTAACAGTAAATATTGTGCCAGTAACTTGGACCCAGGACAACAGTGTGAAATTTGTGGCCTTAGTGTTGGGTCTTTGTGACAGAATTTGAGTGCTCATGAGACTTTTTGCCTACTTCAGAATTTGAAATATGAATGGTTCAAGTATTTTTATTTCTGTCATTTGCATAATTTGGTGTACTCTGTCATAGGAAGCATTTTAAGCATTATTACATACTGTTTCTTCATATACTCACTAGAGGCCTGCTGCACAAAAATTTGTGCACTCTGGGGGGGTCCCTCTGCCTGGCCTGTGCCCGCCCTCTCGCAGTCTGGGACCCCTTGAAGTATGTCCACTTGCTGGCTTAGGCCTGCTTCCCAGGCGATCAGGCCTAAGGTGGCAGTCAGACATCCTTCTGGCAGCCCGGGAGCCCTCGGGGGATGTCCACTTGCCAGCGGGGAGCAGGCCTAAGCTGCAGTCAGGCATCCTTAGCACTGCTGAGGAGACAGGAGAGGCTCCCACCACCACCGCTGTGCTGGCATCCTTCTGGCTTGTGGCTAAGCAGAGCTCTCTCCCTGTGGAAGTGCCCTGACCACCAGGGCCAGCTCCTGCATTGAGCATCTGCCCCCTGGTGGTCAGTGTGTGTCATAGTGACCAGTCATTCCCAGTCATTCTGCTGTTAGGGTCAATTTGCATATTATCCTTTTATTATATAGGATTATATGGGATAGAGGCCTGATACATGGGTGGGGACTGGCTGGTTTGCCCTAAAGGGTGTCCTGGATCAGAGTGGGGTTCTTGCTGGGGTGCCTGGCCAGCCTGGGTGAGAGGCTGATGGCTGTTTGCAGGCTGGTCACAGCTCCCATTGACCCAAAGTCCCAGCGAGGCTGGCTGGAATCAGGTTTCTGGGGTTTATTTGTCTTCTATAATTTAAACTTCGTTGCCTTGAACAGAGGCCCAGTGGCCTAGGCAGGCAGTTTCCTCCATCTCTGGTGCAACGGAAGCCTCCTGTTTGCTCTAGCTCTGTGGCTACCGGCTGCCATCTTGGCTGGGTTAATTTGCAGACAGCCCCTCTGATTGGCTGGTGGGTGTGGCTTGGCTGGTAGGCATGGCTTAGATGTAACATTGAAGGTCAATTTGCATATTACTCTTTTATTAGATTAGATTTGAGATAACTTTGGTTAAATGTAAGCTATGTTCATCTATATCCATTGATTGGGTGACGGTCCTGTGTCTGTGCAGAGTTCAAAGCCAGCACATGCTATTGAAAGGCTTGTCCAGCTATAAATGCTGCTCATCAGTTCAAATGCTACCTGGAGGCAAATCTAGCAATTGGGCAGTGTTTTTGTATTCTCATCTGTTTCCACATTGTCGGACTATTGACTCCCTTCAACAAACACAGAAGATAGACATTCATTTAAAATCATATAGTTGTCTAGATGGCTCAGGATACAATGAACAGAATTAAAATAAGAGGACAGATAACACATGTAAAAGAAGAGAGAATCAAGTCATTTAGGCCCATGCAGAAAGTAACTTTCAGAGAAATATTTTAGAAAAATGATGTTTAATATTTATGTGCAGTGTGTAATGAAGTTGATGACTAAACAGTGGCTCATGAGCTAAAATTAAGTTTTTTTTTGCATGAAATTTTACAAATTTAATTACCTTATATTTTCAAAACTATCATACCTTATATTTTCAAAAAGCTTTTCCTTTTTTAAGACCAATGATAACAGGCCCTGGTTATGTTCTCAGATTAAGATGTGCACATATATATGCACATATATTTCTGTATGTACAGAAATATATATTTTAGCTCAGATGACGAAACACTAATTTAAATTTTATTTAAAATGTATGAACACTGTAGTTGGATCACTTAGTATTCTTGTTAAGCAATACATTTGAATTATTCTAAAATAAGTGTTTATTTCTGAATTTTCTTTAGGTTACCATTATTTTAGTTTCAAAACTTTAAAACGTGAAAACTGAAAATTTCCTTAAAATGGTTACAACTAGCAAGACATTTTAGAAACATTGCCTTTGTAAATATAGAAATTTTATTAGGTTATACTTGCTAATGAAATTATTATTTTTAATTAAGTACAAATATGATTTTTTGGTGTTTATTATATGAGACAAGAATTTAAATGTTTTACAATTCCAAGTTCTGTGCAGAGTTTGCACAGCTAGCTGAAGACATGGACTAATAACTTTTAAATGAAACCGTGAGAGGTTTGCCTTTTATAATGAAAATATTTTAATTTAAAAAGTCTTCTCAGTGTTATTGAAGTTACTGTAAATGAACTCTAAGGAACAATAGCCTTGCTCCAGAGAGAACCTTTAATGAAGGGACGGAGAAGTGTTTGAGCTGAGATGTGATGGGGGCGGGCACAGTGTGGAAGGTTGGTGCTTTGTGGTAGGGAGTAGGGCATGTCTTACAGAAGAGCCCTTGCTGGGCGAGCAAGGTGCTTTTGAGGAATTGAAAGGCTAGTGGAGGAAAATTAGTGGTGATACTTGGAAGCTCGGCGTGTTTAGAGAAGGGCATGGTAGGTCGAAGGTAGATAGATGTGTGCAGAGTGTGCAGGGCTGAGAGTTGACTGTGGAGAGTCTTAGTATTGTGCGTATATACTCTGCAGTTTGAGGTTTTGTGAGCTGAAGACTGATGTGAATTGATTTATCTTTTGCTTTATAACCCTAGCAGCTCTGTCTGTTCTGCTTGCTCCTGGGCCTTTTGCTTATTTATCAGGGAGAAAATAACTACCTGGCCTTGCCACTCTGGGCTAAGGTGCCTTCACGTTTGGAGAACCGTTTTTGCTTTGTTTTGTTTTTAAATATATTTTTATAGACTTCAGAGAGGAAGGAAGAAGGAGAGAGAGAGAGAGAGAGAGAGAGAGAGAGAGAGAGGAGAGGAGAGGAGAGGAGAGGAGAGGAGAGGAGAGGAGAGGAGAGGAGAGGAGAGAAACATCAATGATGAGAGAGAATCATTGATCAGCTGCCTTCTGCATGCCCCACGTTGAGGATCCATCCTGCAACCTGGGCATGTGCTCTCGCCAGGAATCGAACCTGGGACCCTTCAGTCCACAGGTTTAACGCTCTATCCACTGAGCCAAACTGGCTAGTGTAGAGAACCTTTTTTTTTTTAATAATAGAAGAGAGAATGGAAGACATACTCTTATTCTAACAATGTGCCTTTTCCTAACAATGAAGGAATAAAGGTACTCAGGTGGGGAAGTCTAATGTTTTAGAATGTTTTCCAAATGTATAAACACAATTCTGTTGATTTGGGTGTGTTTAGTTCAGGTTTCATAGCAAAAATGTAATTACCAAGCTAAAGTAGTCACTGGGAGACTGGCTGCTGGGCTAAGATGCCCTTAGGGAAACAAGCCAGCCTTAGACTCTTGAGGACAGCAGCAGTTTTTTGGAACACTACAGCAATTTCCAGACTCGGTGTGTGTGTGTGTGTGTGTGTGTGTGTGTGTCAGGGGGGATGGGGAAGTCCCATAAACAATTCATTAGTGTCAGAGGATCGCTATAGAACTGCTTAACTTGATAGAGATCAAACTGATAGTGGATGGCGACCAGGCTAATCACAGGAAGCCACCAACCCCATCACCCCGCTGCTGCAGCCACTGCCAGTCACCGCAGCCAACAAGGTATTTTCATCAACATGGACTCCAGTCCCTTCACCATGAAGAAATGACAACTTTCTTTAGAAACTT
Organism: Murina feae; assembly: GCA_004026665.1. NCBI lineage: Eukaryota > Metazoa > Chordata > Mammalia > Chiroptera > Vespertilionidae > Murina > Murina feae. The sequence goes on along the minus strand of PVJC01012091.1, from coordinate 5,322 downwards.
TTCAAGATGTGTATTTCATAGGATATGACATTTCTTTCTTTTTTTTTTCATCCTAACCTGAGGATATGTTTCCATTGGTTTTTAGAGAATGTGGAAGAGAAGGGAAAAACAGAAACAACAAAGTGAGAGGAACACTTTGATTGGTTGCCTCCTGCATATACCCTGACCTGGGCCGTGGCCAGGGAGGAGCCTGAAACCTAGGTACATGCCCTTGGTCAGAATTGAACCCAGATCCTGCAGTTGGCAGGCTGAGGCATTATGCACTGAGCCAAACCAGTTAGGGCAGGATATGTCATTTCTTAGCCCTCCAGCAGTGGACCTTCATTTTTTTTCTCCAGGAGTGTGGTGGAAAAACCCTAGATCACCTTTAGGGATTCTTATTACCCAGGTTACTAAGAATATTACCAGTAGCATACGGGGAGCTTAGCCAATGAGCGGTAAGAAAAGGTGTTTCCTCTGTAGTTCACTCTAATCACCGGCTCTACCCCTGCCCCTCCAATCCCAGCTCCACCCCTACCCAGGTCTGTAAGCTCTGGCCGAGGATGCAGGCCTGGATAGGGGACCTCCAGACCCCTGCATTGCTGGCTCCGCCCGTGCCCAGACCCCTGTGATCGCAGATTCTGCCCCTGCCCCTCCAATCACTGGCTCTGTGGAGCCCAGGCCTCTGCTATCTCTGGTACCTGCCCCTGCACATGCCTGAGGCCTCTGGCCCAGGCCTTATGCCTGGGTAGGGCACCCTCATACCCCTCTGATCACCAGATCTGTCCCTGCCCCTCCGATCACCAGCTCTGCCCTTGCCCATGCCTCTGGTGAAGGCCTCTGGCCTAAGCAGGAAACCCCCAACCCCCTCTGATCACCTGTTCTGCCCCTTGGGGCCCCAGTCTCCCCCACCACCTGCCTGGCTAAGAGGCCTGACCATTTCAGTGGCAGCGTTGAGCTGGACTGGGCGCCGCCATCTTGTGGCCATGGGGGCAGCCACCTTTGTGATGGAGTGATGCCTAATTTGCATATTACTCTTTTATTAGATAGGATGTGGCTATGGGTGCCACCATCTTGTGGCTATGGGGCGGCCATCTTTGTGATGGAGTGACACCTAATTTGCATATTACTATTTTATTAGATAGGATATTTGTTGTAACAAAAGTGCATTTCTTTAAAATCATTCTGTGATTTATTCTTTTGAATTAAAAAAATGTTTCTTCTATCAATTTGCCTAGATTACTGATGTTTTGGTAAATCAGGTGAGAATTTAATGCTTTTATCATTATTCACACAAGTTTTTCTTTCCCTGAACATTAAGCATGACTGTGAATCAGGTTGTGTTCTTATACTTTTTCTTTTAAGGAAGAAAGTTCACTTTTTGGTTCAGGAAGAAAGTGGTTTTGCTTGAGTCGATTTATCAAAACAAAAGGACAAAAAAAAAAGAGAATAAATATTTGTATGCATGGATTTTTAAAATTTAAAGGAAATATTTTTCCTTTAATTTGTTCAACAAACAGGTTTGTGGTTATTCTGGAGAATATGCAAACCTAAGTTCAAATGTATATCTTGTCTGAAAAATAAAGGCAAAATAAAATAACATGATTTAGAAGAAGATAGTTTTAGAGACACAGAGCCATAGATAGATGCAAAAGTTATTGGCAGGTATTAAAGAATGAGTTCCTTTTCTAACTAATAAAACATCTTTTAACCCTAGCTGGTTTTGCTCAGTGGATAGAGTGTCGGCTTGCGGTTTGAAAGGTTCCGGGTTCGATTCCTGTCAAGGACACATGCCTGGATTGTCAGCTTGATCCCCAGTAGGGGTCTACAGGAGGCAACGGATTAAGGATTCTCTCGTATCATTGATGTTTCTCTCTCTCCCTCTCCCTTCCTCTCTGAAATCAATACAAATATATTAAAAAAAACCCACAAACGTCATATTTTAAAATTGCCAATTTCCTAACATTTTTGTCTTGTAAAAGGTGTCATAATGGTGCCTGCAATAAACTCCTGGCCCTGTATGCTTGGAAGGGATCTGACCATATTTGTCCGGGTCTGAGTAAGAGACATGATCTGGATCAGAATTAAGTCTGGTGTTACTTGGGCAGTGTTTCTAGGATATTTCCAAGGCTCCTTCCTATTGCATTTTCCTGCCCAGGTTTTAGTGATAAAGATCCCTGTCTTGCATTCTGAGGAATGGCCCAATAATATGTAGAGACAGCCTCTTCAGAGACTGGTAGCAGCTTGTAAATCTTTTGAGAAGGGGCTAAGCATGCAGACCTAGCTTACAAAGCAACAGAGATTATGCAGTGACCTGTCTAACGTGTCCTTGTACTTTATTGCCTCAATCTTAATGCTTTATCTCTCGTGATAAAGACCACAGACTCTGGTGACTCGGAGCACTTGACCAAGTCCCTCAGAACCTGGTGTAACATAGTTCTCTGTCGAAAGCTTTGAATAGCACATGAAACAGTCACATGTGAGCTGCCCCAACATCTTTGATCAAAAAATTGGCTCAACAATAACCAGTGGAAATAAAATTTAAAAAGGGAGTAAATTAAGATACATTTTAGACACAGCTTCTGTATTTATTCAAATATTAGGGGCCTGGTGCACAAAAATTTGTGCCCTGGTGGGGGGTCCCTCAGCCCGGCCTGTGCCCTCTCCCAGTCTGGGACCCCTCTGGGATGTCCACCTGCTGGTGTGCCTGGCCAGCCTGGGTGAGAGGCCAATGTCTGTCTGTAAGCTGGCCAAGCTCCCCAGTGTAGACTCTCACCCCAGGGGGTGTGGCAAGCCTGGGTGAGGGGCTGAGGGCAGTTTTCAGGCTGGCCACAGCTCCCACTGACCCTCCGGGCCACCCGCCTGTCTTGAGGTCCGGCCGCCTGGTCCCCGTCCCCCTGGAAAGCTCCCACCCGAGAAGCCGCTGGTGGGGTGGCGCTGGCCACCCCATGGCCTCCCGAGCGGGGGCCTCGGGGTCCAGCCGCCTGGTCCCCGCCCCCCAGGAGGCTCCTGCCTGGGAAGCCATCTGCAGGCCCAAGGCGCCGGATGCCTTCCCAGGACGGAGGCTCCCAAGATGGCGGAGGCCGAAGCCCCGGAGAAGCTGCACACTGAGGCTGCGGCCTCCGCCATCTTGGCTGGGCTAATTTGCATACAGCAGCTCTGATTGGCTGGTGGGCATGGCCTACGCCTGTCCCGGAGAAATGGTTAATTTTAATATTATGCTTTTATTAGTTAAGATAAGCATGAACAAAGGATCATAGCATACCAGTACTTTCTAACTTTAGTTTGAATTTCTGTATGGGCTCAGGAGTAACAAGGCTTTCTTTCTTCAAAAACTGGTTCATAGTTCTAGCTTTTTCTCAATTAGACTGAACTCACGATTCTCAAAAGAAAAGATATTAAATGTTGCCTTTTCTTTTTAAACTGTGTAGAGAGACATAGAACGTGGTGAATACTGGCCTTGAGAAAGTACCAAGCCTGTGTCTTCTATGACATCGTTTCAAGAGGAGACGGAAACAGAGGCATGTGTAGGTGTGTTTCAAGCAGCTAGGGCTCTTGGACTGTTAGTTTAGTCTCAGTGGATTCTTAACAGAATGTTGGCTGCTCCATTATCTTGTACAAATATTTGGCACTGGAATTCTCTTATTTACTAACTATAAGTAATACAATATTTTTAAACCTCCAATCACTGGGAAAGACAAAATAAACAACTGACATAGGCCTACTTAGCACTGAAAGCTTGCAGGGTTTAGTATTTGACAGGAGAGAGCCTGGAGTTTGCCATTTATCACTTAGTGAGTGCCGGCCTTTCACCAAGCTTTTTGTTTATCAAAAGTGTTGGTTATGTAGCATGTAGCTAGGAGTCAAAAGGCACCATGTTTTAAAAATACTAAAATATACAGCAAAGTATGTTATATTTTGAAATAGTTTTTGTTTGGGGGAGTTGAATCTCAGACTGTACTAATTTTCAAGGATGAGCTAATCTGACTTCTGCAGTTTCAAAATATGTTGAATGTTATGAAAAAAGGATCTATGTTTTTAGTTATAAATTAAGAGAATAGCAGGTTAAAACCACCTTCTAGTATTTATAATTTTTACGCTTCTGCCAGTGAAATATGTTCTCAGTGAGGTGGACCTGTGACACTTGGTTGATTATCTGCTTGCTTACACAGAGAAACATGTAAATGTTCAAGAAAGATGTTACATCTTTGTTTTAATATAAAATTTCTTTCCTAACTGGCATTTATATAGGAATATAGTTTAAAAATAACTGTTTTGTCTATTTGTGGCAGGAAACTGGGTAGAATGAGGCTCAGGTTAAGGCTTACTAATCAAGAGTATTTTTTCCTATATCTGTCCACTGCTTATTAAATTTAATATTCTCAATAAGTATTTGTCCTCAGTAAATTAAGTGGCTTCTTAAGGGCAGGTTTATTTAGTTTTCTTTAGATTGATAAGTTAGAAATGAAAATTTAAAAATAATCTATCTTCCCCAAAGTGAAAATTATTTGAAATATTTTTGAAAAGTCAAATATTACTTTCTTAGAAATGTTATTAATATAAATTAGTTACAGTAAAGAAGTGAAGATGTAAAAAGAAAATAAATCACTTTAACTTATTAGTGCTTTTATCAAAGCTCAGTTTAATGAACGGGTGAGCACTCATTGGCTACATGGTACTATATACTTCATTATAAAAGCTGTAAAATGCCCCTGGCCCGCCTGGCTCAGCACTTGGGCATTGACCATTGAACAAGGAGGTCAACAGTTCAGTTCCTGCCACTCCGGGTTGCAGGCTCCATCCCCAGTGTGGGGTGTGCAGGAGACAGCTGATCAATGATTCTCTTTAATCATTGATGTTTCTCTCTCTCCTGCTCCTTTCTTTCTGAAATCAATAAAAATACATTTTATCCCCTCACCCCCTGCCTTCCTTCATAGGTTGTACAGTCTGTTCGGTGCTTCTATGTCTCTGGTTCTATTTTTGTCAATACTTTAAACAATGAAGAATTTAAAATATATATATAAAAAGCCCTAAAATGTGAATAAGAACAAAAGTTAATTTTTAATCAATTTTAAAAGAAGCTGTTCTGATTCACTTAATATAAGTTCAAAACTTAAGAACAAAAGATGGAATTGTTGATATAATTTGTTGAGGCTTTTGACATAGCAACTAAAGCAGCATTTGTGCCTTTATCTAGCCATATTAGGAGGAAGAAAAAAATAAAAGAATATTTTTGGCCATCCTTAAATTCTTGATATTATTGGAAAGCTTTTTTTTCTACCAGAAAATCTAAACTAATAAAAGCGAAATATTAAAATTAACCGTTTCTCCGAGACAGGGTAA